>ML110468.1:104947-154594 GCA_003697995.1 Taxidea taxus jeffersonii
ATATACACACTCAGATAACAAATAGTAAAAAAGAAAATCAGTGAAAAGAACTAACCCCCTTCAACCTAATTGTTTGTTAGGAGGAATGACATTGGAACATATTTTGTCCAAAATGCTAAATGTCCTATTATTTATTGATTTATCCACTTAACTGTCATCTACTAACCTAACTTAGCTCACTTTAACTTCTCTTCCCCCTTCTGATCGATTTGGTGATATTGCTAGTTTTTATTCTTTTATTATTTACCTTTATAATCTTAAATAATACACTTAAACCTCTATTTTGTTTTCTAGTCTGCAGCGTTTTAAAGGTGAGGACATTATCCTCTCTACCCTTTCTTCTTCTTCTTTTTTTAAAATTTTATTTATTTATTTGACAGAGATCACAAGTAGACAGAGAGGCAGGCAGAGAGAGAAGAGGAAACAGGATCCCCGCAGAGTAGAGCCCAATGTGGGGCTCGATCCCGGGACCCTGAGATCATAACCTGAGATCATGACCTGAGCCGAAGGCAGAGGCTTTAACCCACTGAGCCACCCAGGCACCCCTACCCTTTCTTATTCTTTCCCCTTCTACCTTTACATTGTTGTAGGTCTCTTCCTTAACTTTTAAACAATCACAATTGATAACAAGCATATTCTGATATTTCTTCTTTTCCAAAATATTTTTGTTGTCATAAAATAATCATAACATCAAATTTACCATCTTAACCATATCTAAGTGTACAATTCAGTGGTATTACGTACTTTATTCTCTTTTGCAACAATTAAGTCTTCCTTCCTTTCTCTATGATTTGCTTTGCAAAGTTTAAGCAAATAAACAATGTTGACATTATTATGCTTTATTCAGAACCAAATAATGGACTGTGACTATATTTCTTTCTTTTTGGTTATAACGTCATGATTCCTGTTCTGTTCGAAGGGGACCATTTCTAATACCAAGTTCAAGTGGATTCTCCTTTCATGTAAAACACAAAAATCATGCCACAGTTTACTTCATACTTTTTGTTTTCTCTCCCTGGAGGTTTTTTATTATCTGGCTTTGGGATCCATTTTATTCACCATGTCCCTAGCTACTTCTAGCTACTTATTCACTCTGTCTTTTAACTGAAATCCAGTTTGTTTCTTCTTAAAGTCTTTGAGCAGTTTTTCATATTTGAACTGTGCCTTATCATACTGCTTTTTGTCTTTATTGGTATTTATAGTTGCCGTTCTTTCTCCTCATCCTTGCGTTTTCTTCTATCTGTACTCTCTCAGTACATCAATGCTGTGTCCCCTTTTCTCAGAGAACTTCCTCACAGAATCTTCCATTCTCCTGCCTCATCTTAGACTAGTTGTCGTCTGGGTCTGTGCACAGCTGCCCCCGGGAACCGCCTTTCCCGCCCCCCTGAGTTTATTCATCATCCCCATGATGTTACAGCTTTCTCCTTGTGGGCAGGAAGGGGCTGCAGGACTCCACGGCTCCTTGGCTGTTCACCCCTGTTTCTGGGCAGCTCAACACCCTGGCCACCCATGGGAGTAGTTAGCCACTGACCTGCAAATGACCTGTTGGGCTAGAGAAAACCTCCTCATGGGAGCCACTAACTTTCTCCAACCTCTCTATTTCCCATAACTTGTACATTTCTTTGTTTGAGTCCCTCAATGTTGGTGCCTTCATTTCTCTAAGGGAATTAAGAATAAAAGCTATACCTACCCTTCATCATTATTTTTCAGAAAGTTTCAATCCAAACTCAGTGTCTTCAATTTTAAAAATCTTATAATATACGTAAGCAAGGCAGGAAAAGAGATGATAATCCTCTTTAGCCACAAAGCCATTAAATCCTTCCCTATCCCCATCCATCAAAAATTGTATAATCTAATTAAAATTCTAAACCCTTTGTAAGGTTTTTAATTACTTGCTAAAACATTTGGCCAGATGGTTAAACATAATAAAAATAAGAACACTTTGAGGAAAATGTCATCAAAGTTAATGGAATAAAGGGGGGGGAGTCATATAACATTATATTAGATAGTTGACAAAAGTGTTCCCCCTTTATAAAAATTGAGTATCTTAAGCAGAGAGAAAAGTCACTTGACAAATTTCATATTGTGTTTTTCTATTTATTTGGAGATCAAACCTGAGGTTGCCTGTTCGTTCTCTGGAACAGGTGTGACCTTCACTCTGGATTTAAGCCCAAAAAATATGTCTGTTTACTTTGACTTGCTAAGAGACACCCTCCAGTCCTCATGTAATTAGAAGCACATTGAAATAGAAGAAGCTTAATAAGGACAGAATTCTGTCAAAGGGAATTTCTTTTACCTAATTTCTCACTACTCTGGATACTAGAATTTTGACTGTTAGGTAAAATCTCCCTGGTCTGCATGTATAAAGGCTTCCTGCGCTTCTTTGACTCGGTCCCTGAGGAAGACAGGAAAGGGTCTGGTAGGGCAGGCTAAGCTTGTCCTCGTGGAGGCCCACGACTTGCTTCCACTGGCAGAGAACAGCCTACAGGAGGCACAGGGGCCTCCACCCAGACTCCTCCTCAGTGAAGATCACACAAGCCGCTGAATGGATCTGCTGAGGAGAGCCTCGACTTCCCAGATCCAAATCCTCCAGTGGGCATCCACAGTGCTGTCCCACCCTGTGATCTGACAGGAGTAGAAGGGTCCGCTGTTTGGTTCAGGGCTCTTACTGCTAAGCCTCTGTCTTCTACACATGCTCAAAGCTCGTATTTTTGAGTTTGAGTTTTTCTTTCTTCCCCTCAGGATTGCTGTTCTCTCTCTCAGCTGCACACACCGAACGTGGTGTACAGCTCAGAGGAAATTCGACTCTGCTGGCTGTGCCTTCTGGGTGCACTGGGATCCATGGGAGGGATGTAGAAGTTTTTCTGACAGAAGATTTTTTTTTTTTTGCCACTTGGTATAATATGAAACATGCCCCGGCAACAGTAACTCTTGACATAACTGTTTAACAATTTCACACCTAATAAATCTGGATTGCGGGTCAGCCTGCGACTATTTGTTTTATATACTTTTATAATAAACTGTGTTAATTGGCACCCAGAGCCAAGTGGAAGATGATTATTAGCTAACAGCAAAAAATAATGTTAATTATCTCTTCTTTATTATAATAAATACTGAAGGATATAGTTAACCACTTCTGTTTCCCAACTGTAAAAGCAGTTTTACTAGAGGAAGAATAGAAATCAGATTTCTGGAAAATTTATGGTTATGAAATTATTGGCCTGCCTAGAACTTGGAATAAATGAAAAGTAAAGCATCCTACGGAGGTCACATATCTCATAGTAATGACCTTGAGGGACAAAAGTAATTTGAAAAAGCACTTAACTAAAGATAAAGCTCAATTTCTTCCTCTCTCCTCTCCTTGTGCTCATCCATCTAGGTAGGTTTGGCCCCTTCTGGGCAAATTTCTGATGATGCGTCAGTGCATAAAATTAATGAAAACCCAGGCAAACGTGTAGAAAGAATTTATCAATGTTCAACTTGGGAAATGTAAGATAGTTTCCTTGAAGCAGAACATTCTTTCTTCTTTTTTATAGTTTTTGGGGGTTTTGTTGTTGTTCACATTCTAAATTGGGCTTAGCTATATTAGTGGACAAAGAACTTACCTCTAGCAGCATAGTGAGGGTGACTGAGTGTTTCCACCAAACCAGTGGGGTCCCCCATGAAGGCTGGAGAGCATGAGGTGTGGGCACGTGAGCTCCTGCTCCTCAGAGCCCGACTTCCTCCTGGCCATAACAGTGCCAGATCTGCAGGTAAACCAGGTGACTATCACCCTTGGCCTTCAGTGGCAGAGGATGCCCAGGCCAGCTGAGGTTGGGACAAAGTGTGAGCACTCTCTGTGACTCTGATTCCTGCCGAGGGGTCAGGCAGCCAGCTGGCTCTGGGTAGCTTCCCATGGTTACCGACAGGCCTGGTGCCCGCTGCCCTCCAGCGCATCTGCGCCAGGGAGGAAGGGCCATAGGGCGCTGCTCTGGGAACTGGGACTGGAGGGGCCTGTGCCCTTTAACCCAGCCATGGAGCCTGAAATGAGAGTGAATCTAGGATCCTGTGAGAACGTTAGCAGGAATATGCAATCTTGCAGGCCCGGCAGAGCCAGCCCTCCATCCTGCCAGAATGTGATCCTGCCGAGGTGGCCCCTTCCTGTAAGGAAGGAAGTTCTAACACCACAGCCCCCCAACGAGTCTTTCTTTCACAGTCTCTCCAGGCAGTCTTTGCTTTAGCTTCTGAGTATAAAGTAGAAAAACTGTGTGGATATGTGAGCATGAATGGCTCTGAAAAGTGCGTTGAGTTCCTGAGAAACAAAGTAAGATGGAGTCAGAGACTCTGCAAGTCATTTTTATTTCCGTGACATTTAACCCAGCTTCTAGCGCCTTGTCATCACTCAGGGGTGCCTTTTGCTAATTGGATGAAAACTTCTTGGCAGGTGATGATCCGGCCGAGCCTACTGACGTTTATGTGAGGGGACAGCGCTCTTGGCCGTGCGTCATGTGCTGCTATAAGCTATGCTATAAGCCCATGCTGTAAGCTCTGCTGAGTCGATTACAGGACAAGGATCCCCCCAGTGAAAATGACACAGAATATAGTAATAACAGTCCCTTCTCATCGCAAGGCTTTACTATATCCTGAGTCTTCCTGCACGTGAGAAATACAGGTGGTTCCCCACCCCCATCCAAGACTAAAGGTGATGGCCGTGTGTCTTTGCCTCATGTTCAGGCTCAGGCTTCTGAAGGCCTCTTGTGGAGTTTCATGTACTAATAATTATTTTCATGTACTAAGTAATGATCAAGGACATGGCTATGTGGGGGCTACTTCTGCAGGACAGAAGAAGGTATGGTTACAGCCCTCAAGGTGCTTGTTTTCCAGTAAGGGATGGAGGCACATACTTGTGATCACTGTGAACTACAGAATGTGGAAGCCTATCGGACTCTAGGGAATGGAATCTCCCCTCATAAGGAATTAGGGAAGACGCCAGATGAAGAAGGTGGGGTTTGACCTTGACCTTGAGGAATGGATAGGAATTTGATGAATAAGGATGGGAATGGAGAGGGCACTCCAGGTGGGGAGAAAAGCAAGAGAAGAGGGAAAGGATGAGTTGGATTTGGGGAACAATGAGGTTTGCCAGAGCTTGGACTGGAAGGGGAAGGAGGCCCAACCTGATGGCCCCTGGGTATCACCCCAGGACTGTGGATGACTCCCACACTACCCTCTTTTTAATGCAATGTAGTAAGCACCACGGCTCTTCCTTGGCCCTGGCCAGTGTATTGGGGAATGAACAAATTCTTTCATGGAGAAGTTGAAACTCCTTGCAAGGTTTTCACCAGGTTATTTCCAGTTGTCTTGGGTCCTCTCTTCATTAAATCTCAGTTGGAAAACGAACCAGTTGGTGAAGGAGCTGAGAGGAGAGAGAACATTCTGGCCCTGATGTAGATGGCAGCCGCAGGGTCCCATAGAATGTCTCCCCTGCTTTGATAGATGGGCTAAAATAAGATGGGCTAAAATCCAGAGCATGAGTCCCACTTCTGCCACCAAAATAAACTGGATGTTTTTCTGTTGTGTGTGTTATACAATCACGTCTGAATCTTCTGCCTTATTGATTTGGTTTACTGCTCCCAGACACGCCATCTTGTTTGTTCAGAGAGTTTTATCAGATTGCAAATACTCCACCTGAGTTAGTGTGTCATGAGGCTCAGTCATAACTGGAGGCTAGACATACGACAGAAGCCATGGCTACTATTTTAAGACAAATTTTGCCGCATGTGGGACCGTTTCAACTGAGAAACACAAACCCCCATTCAAGTACAAGCCCCGCATGTTTTTATCTGCCATTCCTACTGGCGATAATGGATTTAAACAAATGTTTTAATTACTTAGGCCATTGCCCTCCAAAGACCGTATCAATAACTCATTTTATTAACTTTGCAAACTGACAAAAGGACTATTGCAACCCAGGCACTGAGGTAAGAACTGTCAGCTGCTTAGTCCTCTGAACAACCTTATGAAGTAGATAAGAGCATGATTCCTATTTTACAGATAGGGAAACTGAGGCAGGGGGCTGTGAAGTAACTTGCCCAAGCTCACATGGATAGTATTCACTGCCATTTGAGTAGACCCACAAATTGAAGGTTGTGGCTGGTGGTCATGCTGTCACTTGTGAGAAAAGGGACCAAAAGACCTGCCTGGGTGTTCCGCCGTGCAGTTGCCTGTGACAGAATTGTGTCCCTGGATCATCTTAATAGAGGCTCATCATCTACAGTTGATGTCAGTAGTTGTCTCTCAAGAAACTCAGGATTTTAATGGGCAGTAAATGCTTGAAAATAAACAGTAACAGAAAATAAAGTTTCCATGTAGGCACAGCAAACATCAACTATACCAAAGTCCAGGCCAGTCTAATTCCTAACTTTTTTATGTTGGAAGCTGTGGCTATTGGGAGTGGCATTCCACCAGTGCGTGACTGGGACCCTGCAGCTCATCATAAACATGGAGTGGCATTTTCTAAGTGCCCAGCACCCTGCTGAGTCCATGACCCCATTCTTTTGTCTTATTCCCCAACAACAGCACTAGACGGGCCCTGGGAATATCTCCCTTCTACAGGTATGGAAACCGAGGCCTAGAGAGGATTAGTGATGGAACGTAGATCACACAGCTATGGAGCAGCACAGTGGGGTTCTGAACCAGGGAACTGTTTTTTGAGGCTGGGGCCTTGACCATGGTGCATGCTGCCACCCCCAACCCCTGTGCCCTGCCCGTCCTCCTCGCCTACAGTGTCTGCTGTCAGCTGCCCATGCTTGCCAGGAATTAACAGGTGATCTAGATAAAGTTCCCACTATCCTCCTCTGCTCTATACCAAGTATTTGAAGAGTCAGGTTTCACCATCATTCTCCCATCATCAATCTTAAGCCCAGCCCGAGGTCAGCATTTGCTGATTGACTGATGGACGGAATACCATTCCGCCCTGTTGGAGGGCAGCCCATGCACCACGCGGCTGAGCGTGAGGCAGATGGGGACCCCCACCCGAATGAATCCTGACAATGTGGGAACTTTGTGGAGGGTCATTTGTGCTGTTCCGGGAGCCGCTCATCAAGCACCTTGAGAAGTCTGTGCACCCATTTTTAGTATCTCCTCTTACTTTTCAACCATGTTGTTTTCCTCTATCAATCATGGTGTCCCTCATGTGGTAGATGCTCAGTAAGCCTCTGACAAATGCATAAACAAAGGAGGGATGGACCGAGTCATTTATGACGTCACTCCTTGGATATAAAAGGCTTTAAGGATGTTCCTGCCCCTCTGCTACTTGGGATTGTATTTTCTTCACCTGGCTTTTCCTTCCTGTTTGCCTGGACTGCCCCCTGCCTGCCCCGCCCCCCTCTCCCTCCCCCCAACTCCTCCCTCTTCCCTACCAGTCCTGGCAGCGCCTGGACGGGTGGTGGCAAGAGCTACTATTTTAGGTGGTGCTACAGATGGTGTTAGCTTCCATAGCTTTAGGATGGAACTCTTCTTTAGGGAAATTAGGAGTTAAATTAGCTTTTGAGGAACTCAAGTCGCCACATATATTAATGTAGGAACATGCATTGAGTCCTAATCACATTTTAGGGCAACCCACCTGAAACTGCATGTGTCCAAGAAGCTTCTACCAGCCAAGCACATGCAATGGAATCCATTCCATGTTTGTTCTTACGACTGAGAGTCATTTCTTGACTTCATTGTGTTCTCAAAATGCTGAATTGAAAATACAATATTTAGGGGAATTGCATGCCTGGTACTAGTGATAGTTTCCCAGAGAGTTTTACTTTCCAGTTGGGGTTTCTCATTGATACATCATACCAACATCGGGGTAGGCTGGACAGTAAGTGGTTTTCCTCTTTGTGTCTCTGACAGATGTGCCGTCCCCACACCATCGGGGCTCTACCAAGATGAAGCCCATCGAAGAAGGGGTGGAAGATGATGATGAGGTCTTTGAGCCCATGTCTCCAAACGCACTGAAAGTCCATCAGTTGCCTTGATCAGAGAGAGAGGTCAAGGGACCTGGATGGAAACTGTCCTGAAGAGATCCTGAAAAATACCAGCCCTTCTTCATCTTGGCTTCTTGATTAGTCTGCTGTAGCACTGATAGTCCGAGGGCAGGAAAGTGAAGAAGGGTCAAAGATGGGAAGGTTACTTTAGCTCTCCTTTTTATTGATTGGCTTTTTAAGCAATTGTTTTACTGAGCCTTCTGACTAAACCTAGTTCTATTTTGAGATATATATTTTCACAGTGTTTTCTAGATATATTATTGTTTTAACTTAGCACTTTGTCAATGCAGATGCCTTTCACTGTTTTTTTTTTCCTGAGTTGTGGTTCATTTTCTTCACGTTTTTTTTTCTCCACCATGGCAATGGGGTTGTACACTTGATAGGTTTAAGAAACAGTGTAAGTTTGAAATTGAGGTTGAGGTATCATTAACAGGCAGGGAGTCTTGAGCGTTGTTCAACTGAATTTTTAGCTGGAAGATTGTAAAGAAAGATGTGATTTGGCCGGTGTTTATTTTTTCTCCCAGGCCAGACACATTACCCCACTAGATCACCTTACTTATTTGTGTAGAGAGCAGGATAATGAGCAAAACTCATCAGCCTTGGCTCATGTTACCCTTATAGTATGCTGGGTGCAATCGGGTCTGAAACCAAAGCTGGAGAGAAAACAGATGGAAGCAGTTCTGAGCTCAGCTTGACCCTCTGCAAAAACCCAGCTCACCTGTGATTTGGAGCCATCTTGTCCCACACACCCTGGTGTGGGGAACGCTCTACTTGTGGGAGGGTGTCCAGTGGCTAAACAAGTGTCTTAGAATGAGGTGATTGAAAGAGCATTTTCATTCTGTGGTCTGAAGTTTCAGACAGTTCCTCCAGAGTCATAGATGTTTCCTTAAAATGTGCCAAATACCCAGTGCTGGGGATGCAAATGTGAACAGAGCTTTGGGGGCAGACCATCTCCCATTAGCCATGTCATGGGCACCCAACCTAGATGTTGCTGTGAGGGCCTTGACTGTAAATCTCTCTTTTCTCCTGGAATCGTGTTTCAGGAAACAGTGATGGGAAGAGGGAAGTTGGCTGAAATCATTGGTCAGACTGGTCAGTGTGACTGAGGCACTCAGCTGGGAGAACCCCTTTGATCGCCTACACTATGTCATACGTCATGACGATTTTACTTCATCCACTAGAACCCAGTTGAGTCAGTCCTCTGTTATATTAAATAGCTAAAAAATAGTTCCCAGTGAAATTACTTTTAGGTAAGCTGAACCCAAAGCAGCCTGTCTTGCCAAGAGGTGATTTCTCTCAGAGAACGTAAATAAGCTACTTGAGGGTCACCTCCCTTTCCCAAGTCCACTTTTTTAAGGCTAATTATTTTAGTAATTTCACTGGAGTTAATTTACACGCTTGGTCCCTTGCTAAGAAAATTTCCACCGACTGGGAATCCAGCTCCTAACATCCCTATCAAATGTTGCCTTACTAACGTCACAGTGGAAAGGCTGAATTCACTTCACCTTAGCAAGGCCTCTTTAGTTTCCTAAATTATCAATGTATTGGGACGGGGAATGAAGCACAGGTGAATGACTGAGCTTTGGCTTTAAGATTGTAGAGATTCACTTGGTCGGACGGTCCCTTGCCGTGCCTGAGACCCCACGTGTGGTAACTGTAACTAATGGCACTGGTACTGCTTTCCTCTAACTGTCGGGGTAAGGTCATGTGAACCATTTAGTTTCCACATGCGTAAGACTAATTTGCAAAATCACTCTATTGAGTAATTAGACATGACAACCTTCCCTGAAGAGAAAGTAATTTTAGATTCTGCTGAGGCCATGTTTGTAATGTTCTGTGGATCCACAGAAGCTTGGGGTTTCTTAACCTGACCCATGTTCAGGTGTCTCATTTTGTCGAGCTGAGACAGTGGGAAGGGTCCTCTCTAGTGACCAACGTGCGTGTGTTTGGAGGCTATTTTCTGCAGCACCGGGAACAAACATTTTTAAAGGCACGCTGCTAAAACCAGACGCTCGGAATTCATTTACTGTGTTTATTAAAACCCGTGTGTGCGCATGCACGCACATCAGTGTCATTCATAACAGAGATTGTAATCTCGAGCTGAGGAATCTTAAAAAGAACCACTTAGCCTGAATGGGAAACATGAACCTATTTTTAAATACACACTTCTAAGGAAGACAATGAGGCTTGGAGAAAAGGAGATGCAAGCCACTGGGTCGCCCTCCCACATCGACTTGATAGCAAAGAAGCAGATAAGAAGACAGAAAAGAGTTTTAAGTTGTAAGATCTCCTGTGGATGGCTTTGAATTCATTTATACCAGTGAACAAGTGTATCTTTGTGAAAGGCATAAATACACAGACAAAAAAAAAAAATAAGTCTGCTGCCAAAGCCACTGATAAAATGCTTGTGTTTTTTGGTGTTCACTTAGCTGTGTGACCAAGGTTCAGAAAGTGATCTCCAAAAATTATTCTATATATAACCCCACATCTACTAGGTTTAAATGCAACACATGTTGTATGTTGTATGATTCAGGAATGTAACATTTACACAAGGATGTATGTTTCATTTGTAATATTTTGGAAGCCCTCATATTTATAAGAATAGCGCAGATACTAAATAGAAACCCAATGATGTTTATATATCTTCAATTAGTAATAATGGGTGCTATATGATTGTCAGTTCCTGCCCGTTGCTTTCCGGGGTCTTTTCCCCTGCTCCCCATGGTTCAGTTGCTCTGTCACCATTGGACAGCTTTGTGTTTCGCTGCCAATAGTGTGTGCCCCGGGGACACCGCCTTCTTTGTATCTGGTTCTCCTTCCACGTGTCTGAAGCATTTCTGGTTTTATAACTTGGAACCGCCGATTCCTGGTTCCTGGGTCTTATCCTGGCCCCAAAGGCAGATTTCCTTGAATGCTGGAAAAAAAAAAATCTTTGGGGAAGTAGATGTAACCTACACATTCTGCCCTGTCCCTGGTGCACCAGGGGAATGACTCCAGCCTTCCAGGAAAATCGTCCTGCCAGTACGTGGGTGGCGCCCAGCGAGAGCTGGAGTGTGCGGGGCAGCCCGGGTGCTGCGTGGTGCCTTCCTCCCTGCGAACCCCAGGGACCAGCTCCGAGGGGTCACAATTCTTTATTTCCTGTATTCATTTCTTTGGAAATTTCTAAAGCCTCTTTGCAGAAACCTCAGACCTTGCCATGCCTCCATTTCCCCTTCCTTTTTTCCAACCCTGGTTTCCCAATCTTGTTTTCTACTTATTTCCAGCAACAGTGGCTAGAAATTCCCACCTGTTCGATCTCAGTTCCCGAGGACCTGAAAGAACGGACTAGTGTGCAGGGAACTCAAGACTGCAGTGTAATCACGCTTCAGTTTTGCCCCAGGAATGACACATTTCCTCACGGACGGCCTTCCTTTGATCCTCACAGGAGCCCCGGATACCTCGTGTGTAACCATATATTGTGTCATTTCAAAAACCTGCTTTTAAGCACTATTTATAGGTTAATCTGTTATACTTACAACCTAGTTTTAAAGTACATGAGGATTTTATGAATGCTTTATACAGACATTTATAGGAAACTCAGTCTCTCTGTTTTTAGGTGCCATCGACATTGATACCATTTACTTCAAAATCAATTGACATTTTGTCTGAATAGAGCCTTAGAGTTGAAATTATCTCCATATACTGTCATTTGATCAAATAAATTTCTTACTTAGAAAATATGCATATCTTCATTTCATTCCTCTTACATATAGCTAGTCGATTTGCTCTGACTCTATGCCTAAAGGCAGGGGTCAGTTTACCCTCAGGTTGTGGGAATTGCTCTGGCTTACAAAGAGGGTGGTCTTGATTTCAAAGCTCTGCCATCTTGGCTGCCTTGGGCCTTGACAAGAGGCAGCAAGACAGGCCTGACTGGATGCAGCAACTGAGAAGCCTTCCGAGTTTCACTGTGGGACCACGTGCTTGCTCTGGACATGTTCCTAGTTCCACCTTAGAACTGTGCAAAGTGATTTTCTTTCCAGCGATGCTCTTCCTCTACTCCTAGGCCTTGTTCTCATTCCACTTCGGTGCCATTTTCACGTCCCACCGTTGCCAGACTAGCTTCCTGCGGGCGGCTACAGCCCGGGATCTTGGACATCAGACACTACGTTGATACTTCCTTGCTCTTTACCAGGGACAGAGATATCCCCAGTGACTTTGAAGTTCTCCTGGCCTCCCCCTTCATCCTGAGAAAATCCTCCTCCTTCAGCTTTTAGCCCAGGCTTTCTATGCTTCTTCCCCCAGCTGCTTGTTCCGCTGTAGGTTCCGCTGTAGGACTGGACGTGGCAGGGCCAGCCCCCAGGGCCCATCCACCCCCCCATCCCCCGCCCCCATAGTGAAGCACGGTGGGAGGGGATTTGATGCTTGAAGTCCTCGCGTGACTGGCCCACAGGACAAAACGTGATGGGAACAAAGCTGAAACTACCTCACACCTGGTAAATGGAAGTCCCACAACTATAGGGCGGCTCTTATAAGAACGGCAGCCAGGGAGCATGGGTGGCTCAGTCAGTTAAGCATCTGCCTTCGGCTCAGGTCATGATCCCCAGGTCCTGGGATTGAGTCCCACGTGGGGCTTCCTGCTCAGCGGGGAGCCTGCTTTTCCCTCCCACTCTCCCTCTCTTTGTCTCTCTCAAATAAATAATAAAATTTAATTTAATTTAATTTTAAAATAAAGGAAGGCTGCCTTGAGGAGGAAATGATTATAGCCGCTTACTTCTTGATATGAAGTGATGAACATTTACCCACCGGCTCACCTGTTGGTAGTTACAGGCAATTACCCTGTTTTTGCAGAGACAGACGGTGTGAACACAAGTCCCTTCAAAGGAGCTCAGACAGAGGCTGCAGACAACTCTGCTGGTTGAGACACAAAAACCCGATATTCATCTGCTCTGAATTCATTTCTCTTAAAATAGCTGTTATCTTGGGGACCTAGCTAAACTTTTTCTATGTGCTTCTCACTATTTTTGTTATTCTTATCTGATCTCTTTAAATGTCCCTCCTTATGAGTATGGATATATTTGGCTCGTTAAGAATAATTATAATAGGGATGCCTGGGTGGCTCAGTTGGTTAAGCGGCTGCCTTCGGCTCAGGTCATGATCCCAGCATCCTGGGATCGAGTCCCATATCGGGCTCCTTGCTCAGGAGGGAGCCTGCTTCTCCCTCTGCCTCTGCCTGCTGATCTGTCTGCCTGTGCTCATTCTCTCTGACAAATAAATAAAATCTTTAAAAAAAATAATTATAATATTTTACATTTTTTGGTACCTGTATTATATAGAGAGGCTTTTTTTTTTAGAAAAAGAAATACTAGAAATTGATATTGAGAGGTGCCTGGGTGGCTCAGTTGTTAAGTGTCTGCCTTCAGCTCAAGTCATGATCCTAGGGTCTTGGGATCGAGCCCTGAATCAGGCTCCCTACTGGAGGTGGGGTTGGAGCCTGCTTCTCCCTCTCCCCCACTGTTCCTCCTCCTTGTGCCTTCTTCTCGCATTTTCTGTCAAATAAAATCCTTTTAAAAAATCTGACACTGACCTTCAAATTCATCTATCCTTTATGTGAAAATGTGGGTTTAGTTACATGTTGTGTCAAACAGATTTATCTCTGTTGTTTACCTCAACCTCCCTTTTAGCTCAAGGCAACTTAAAAGCACTGGCCTGAGTCCTGCCCTTCTCCTTGGGCATGGATTAGAGGTCAGACAGATGCAGTCTGAACACTATCTCTGACTATGGGATCTTAGGCAAGGTGTTAAACCTTTTAAAGCTACTGTGTCATCATGCGTCCACTAGAACTTTCCCCAACACATAGTTGGTACTCAGTAAATGTTCTCATCCCTTTCCCTTTTTTCCTTTGGTTTTCAATTTCAGTCCTTAAAGCTTCTGGAATCTTGGCAACCACAGTTCTTGTAAGGAGCCAGGGGGCCAGTGCCAGCAGGACCTCAGGGACAGGCAGAGCGGGGAACAGGGAACTGTTACCACGACCCCTTCTGCCCATAGCTGAAATGACTGAATGCCCCAGGAGCCCCAGGCCCCATGTCCTTGGACACATTTGACTAGGGCAGAGAGAAGAGCCCATCCCGACTTCAGCAAGTGGCCCCAGAAAGCAGTAGGCGGGGGAAGAAAGCTGCCGGCACTTCTCTGTGTTGGCTAGTAGGTAGAAAACAATAGCTTTAGGCTAAATAATGCTGTCTATGATGTTCTTCTCCAAGAACCTTAAGCGCCAGTCAACATTTAACAAATTATTTGATCTAACAACCTTGCTTATCTCTCCATGGTGATGACTGAATTGTGAGCAGGTGGGATGGATGTGCACGCAAGACATTATGGGTAAGTTCTGACAATAGGAAGGATGGAGAGAAATTCATCTTGACCCCACAGAGTGTGGGAGAAGGCAGAGAACTTATATCTGATGCAGTTTGATTCCTAAAGACAGTTTGATTGCCAGGATATCGGGAAGGTCACATTACCTACTTGGATCTCCATTTTCTCTGGAAAATGAGGTTACCCCAGGAGAGGGCTCTTCTGTCTCCGTTGTCCGTAATTCCAAGTGTGTGCCCTTTTTAAAAGCTGACATAATATCTCCTTGTTTCACGTGTCCTTCATTATCCATTTGAGTCAGGACCTTTTTTTTTTTCTGGTTGAGGATGATTTAGGGGATTAGGCAAACTCTCAGCAGCTGCCCCACCTCTGGCTGTCCTACCTACCAAGGGCAGTCCTATCCTTGCCCTATCCTCCATAAATGCCGTGCTAGTTTGAAGTCATGAGAGCATTATCAATACCCACGACTGTGTTGGGTCCTTTCATCAGCAAGCACACAATGTTTCCTTTTCTACCATTGAAAGGGGTTCTTGAAAGTTCTTATCAAAGCAGACACTTGCTGAAAAACCCCTTCTTAACCCTTCTTGAATGGTGATGTCTGAAGTTTTCCTCCAAATGGGACAGAAGTGTAGAATTTCAGAGCAGATAGAGTATGTAAGTTTCAACGAGTTCTCAAACTTGTGCAGGCATCAGAATCACTAGAAGTCTTCTTAAAACCCAGCTTGCTGGGTCCCACCAGCAGTGTATCTAGGGAAGGGTCCAGAAGGTTTCATTTGTAATAGGTTCCCAGATGGTGTTGACCCTGCCATTAACATGACCACATTTTGGGTCCCCTTAACTAGCCCAGCTTCCTTATTAACAGAAAAGGAGACTATGGCTGGGAAAATTGAACCCAAGAAAAACTAAAGTCCAAGTATTCTCATTCACTACCCAGTGGCTTTCAGTCAAAAACAACTTTTTTCTTTTGGCTGTAGGCCAATAGTTTTCAAGCTTTAAAAAAAAAAAAAAATCCCTTAGGGCACCAGTATAAATACTGTAAGAACGGCTCGATCCTGACTCAGTGTACCTAGAACAGGGTTCTTCAACTGCTGCACACTGGCTTCAGAAATTCTGATGTCATTCATCCAGGTGTCAGGATTCCCAAAAGCTCTGCAGATGATTCCACAGGGAGAAAATGGGAGAAGCCCTGGTCTAGAGGAAGGAAGGCCTGGGTATCACAGGTGATTGGGGTACAGCTGCGGGCTGGTCCAGATTTTGCAAGCAAATACTTTCCTGGTCTTGCCTCCTGCTATAGGAACCAGAAAGGACCAGCAGTGGTGCCAGTTTGGGGTTTGAGAGGCAAACGGTAGAACTGGGCAGCATTGATGGCGAAGCAAATGGAGGCCATCTGGGGGCTGTGGGGTGATCTTTTTTTTTTCCTGTGTATGTCAACATTTATTTTTAACATATTTATTCTTTTTTATTGAAATGCAATTGACATAGAGCATTATATTTAGTTTCAGGCATACAACATAATGATTTCATGTATGTATATATGGCGAAACAATCCCCACAGTTCAGTCTAATGACGAATAGCAACCACAGAGTTAAAAATTTTCTTTCTTGTGATGAGACCTTTTAAGATTGACCCTCTTAGGGATGCCTGGGTGGCTCAGTTGGTTAAGCGGCTGCCTTCAGCTCGTGCCTTCGGCTCAGGTCATGATCCCAGCGTCCTGGGATCGAGTCCCACATCGGGCTCCTTGCTTGGCAGGGAGCCTGCTTCTCCCTCTGCCTCTGCCTGCCACTCTCTCTGCCTGTGCTTGCTTGCTCTCTCTCCCTCTCTCTGTCAAATAAATAAAATCTTAAAAAAAAAAAAGATTGACCCTCTTAACAACTTAGAAATACACAAAACGTATCATTAACTATAGTCACCGTGCTGTACATTACAACCCCAGGACTTCTTTATTTTCTAACTGTAGGTTTATACTTTTTTGACTACTGTTGATGTGTGATTTTATTTTTTAAAGATTTTATTTATTTATTTATTTTACAGACAGAGATCACAAGCAGGCAGAGAGAGAGGGGGGAAGCAGGCTCCCCAATGAGCAGAGAGCCCAATGTGGGACTCCATCCATGGACCCTGAGATCATGACCTGAGCCAAAGGCAGAGAGGCTTAACCCACTGAGCCACCCAGGCGCCCCTGATGTGTGATTTTAAATCTTTAAACTCCCTCAGTCACCTTCCTTGGCACCCTCCGTAGCTTCCTTCGGAATACCAGAGTCAGAAGCTTACTGCCTACCTCTGGTGCCCAGAATGAGAGAATCCTTTGGCTTTTACTTCTGAGGTGTCTCTTCTAGCTCCAAGCAGTTGATGTCTTCTCCCTGAGTCCAATTGTAATTCTTTCGTAATATAGGAATATTAATATCTGGCATCTTTACCTTTGAAGGACTTCGTGAGAACCCAACTTAGCGCATTGTGGAAACTAGAAAGCATTATAAAAATGAGACCTATTACTGTATTAACCAGTGACACATACATGCAGGCTCAAGGTGAAAGAAACATCTCTTGACTAAATCATACCCAGAAATTCTCTTGGACTTTGTATCTCATTTGTCCTTGTTTCCAGGTGCATCTATTCAAATCTAAAACCCGGAACACCTGATCGTGTGATCATTTTAACAATCATACGATCGTGTGAGCATTTTTTTTTTTTTAATTTATTTGTCAGAGAGAGAGGGAGAGAGAGCTAGCGAGCACAGGCAGACAGAGTGGCAGGCAGAGGCAGAGGAAGAAGCAGGCTCCCTGCCGAGAAAGGAGCCCGATATGGGACTCCATCCCAGGACGCTGGGATCATGACCTGAGCCAAAGGCAGCCGCTTAACCAACTGAGCCACCCAGGCGTCCCTCGTGTGAGCATTTTAACAAGATAAGTTTCCTCTCAGATAATGGGGAAACAGATCTTTTTAAAGACGTCTGAGAAGAAAAACATCCTAATTTTAAGGAATAAAATCCCAATTAAAAATTTTAGAAGTCTTGTATTTCTTACAGCTTGAAAGGTGGATGAGGAACTTATGGGTTAGTAATGCTGTGTGTATGCTTAATGCAGATGGGTGTTTATAGTTTGGAAGTTTCTTATGACAAGAGGCCCTAGAAATGCTTAGATAAAATACTTTGTTCTATAGGGCACCTGGGTGGCTCAGTCGTTAAACTTCTCCTTTTGGCTCAGGTCATGATCCCAGGGTCCCGGGATTGAGCCCTTCATCAGGCTCCCTGCTCAGTGGGAGGCCAGCTTCTCCCTCCCCCACTCCTCCTGCTTGTGTTCCCTCTCTCACTGTTTCTTTCTCTGTCAAATAAATAAATAAAATCTTTAAGAAAATAAAACAATTTAAAATACTTTCTCCTAGACAAGTTACCTTATCAGTGCCTTTTCAGCGTCATGAACTCTACATTGACAGCCTGTGTCTTCTGCATAAGAGCCCATAAATTCATCACTCACAATTACATATTTTTCCTGGGAGGAATTTTCCTAGGCAAATTTATCAATCGTATGAAATAGTGAGAAATCCAATAGTAGCTAAGGAGGCAAGGGTAAAACTGTTTCAGAAAGCAAGTGAAGAGTGCCCTCTGGTGGTATCATGCGGTAACTGACATGCGTCAATGCTTGGTCTTCAATCGTAATTATTAAACTACAGTTCTACAGTTCCTTAAAGTTAGACTTTCATCCTAACCATTAGAAATTTTTACACTTCCAGCGATCCATTATACAATGCACTACATTAGGACATGCTGTTTATATTATGTTGTGTTATTTTACGTGGGTTATCTTTTACAAAGCCCTAGAGAAAATTTTAGTAAGACTGCTCCATTAAGAAATGATATTTAGGGGCACCTGGGTGGCTTAGTCGTTAAGCATCTGCTTTCGGCTCAGGTCATGATCCCAGGGTCCTCTCCGGCTCTGTGCTCAGCAGGAAGCCTGCCTCTCCCTCTCCCACACCCCCTGCTTGTGTTCCCTCTCTTGCTGTGTCTCTCTCTGTCAAATAAATAAATTAAATCTTAAAGGGAAAAAAAGGTGTTTTTTAAAAAATAATTTTTAGTTAAAAAGAAGCACTTCCAAGTGAGATCTCTTAAATAATTAGATCTCGGCCCGCAGCTTGTTATTACTTGTTTTCTTATTTTGTTTTTGGGTGGGGTTGGGGATTGCATTGGAGCATTTAGCTATTGTGATGGGGTTCTAATGGAACATGTTGAATCTTTGGCAGGTTTGGGGACTAACCACCTGGGATAATCTAGTGTGATTCTAGATGAGCACAGAATATTGGGCCAAATGATAGGCCAGGATCCCTTCCAACCACTCTGTTCTATGTTAAAATTTCCCTAGCAATCTGATGTATCTCACCAGTTTATAAATGTCATACGGTATTTATACACAAAAGGAAAATAATGACCGAGGGAAATAGAGCGGGCAGTGGCATACCTCCAGATGGCTTCAACAACAGCTCCTCTCATTTCAGCCCCTCCTTTATATTTTCCAAATTTTCCACCTTGACAAAGTTGGTCATGATTAGATTCTCTTGTTGTTTTTAAAGGATTGTTTTGGGTGAGTGGCCAAAGCAACTTCAACCCAGGACTAGTTAAACTAATATCTGGACCAGCCAATGAAAATTACTTGTACAGAATTAATTTCATGAAGAAAAAAGGGGAATTTGAAGAGCCAGTGTAGAGATAACTGCAATGGCCGGAGTATGTGACATAATGATCTAAATGAAATAAGTGAGAAATAGAAATTGAAATATCTGACATGTGAGTAGTGAAGCCACACTTCTAGAAAAAAAAAACATGGAAAAGCACCAAAGGACCATATATCAATAATACATCTATTTGAACCAATTCGAATGTAAATATGGTGTGATTCTTAAATTGTCTTTCCTTGTACTCTGACTTTGCTGTATTGCTGTTACGGTAACACATGAGTCCAGTTTTCTCAACGGAAGAACAAAACTAACCATGTTATTTGGGGTACAAGCAAAACCCCCAAGGTTAGATTTGGTACTTTAAATAAATTAAAACTGGAGCAGGCAAACAGCTACAGATCCTAAGCAGCTTAGAAATTAAATAATGATGGGCCACCTGGGTGGCTCAGTGGGTTAAGCCTCTGCCTTTGGCTCAGTTCATGATCTTAGGGTCCTGGGATCGAGCCCTGCATCTGCATCGGGCTCTCTGCCCTCTCTCTGCCTGCCTCTCTGCCTACTTGTGATCTCTGTCTGTCAAATAAATAAATAAAATCTTTTTTTAAAAAAAGGAAGAAATTAAATAATGGAGGTCCTTGTCCTTCAGAAAACAGCTAGCATCTTCAAAACACTTTGATTAATTTTAGAAACAAAGTACACAAATGTATCCTAGATAGGAAACTTTTTAAAGTAGAAATTTTGTTTTGTTTTTAGAGATTCTATTTGTTTGAGAGAGAGAGAGCGGGTGCACACACACACAAGTGGAGGGGAGCAGTGGGCAGAAGGAAAGGCAGAAGCAGATCCCACTGAAAAGGGAGCCTGACTCAGAGCTGGATCCCAAGCTCCTGAGATCTGATGACCTGAGCCAAAGACTGACACTTAACTAAGCCACCCAGGCGACCTGAAATTTTTTTTAAAAAACATGCAGTCTCAGAAATATTAACCATTTCCCAGATACCGGAAAACAACTTTAGAAAGTGTGTGTGTGTGTGTGTGTGTGTGTGTGTGTGTGTGTGCTGGGGGGAAGGGGATTATAAAGGGTAACATATGCTGATTTCTAAACTGAGGATGACAGAAATTATTTGAGTAGCAGTAAAAGCTTTTCTTTTAAATTTTTAAATTTTCTTTTAAATTTCTTTTAAATTTTAAATTTAAATTTCTTTTAAATTTAAATAAACTTGTTTCTAGAAAGTAAAGCAGACAAAAGAACCCCATAGTTTTTTGAAAGGAAAAAAATCAATTTCATGAAAATAATGAGAAAACCGGAGCAGAATCTGTCACAAAAATGGTAGATTGTAACATAAGCAATTTTTTAAAAATTTAGTAGCCTACCAAGCAAAAGCTTCATATAAAGGTTTTTACAAAAAGCTTATGTAAGAGGTGAAAATGGGAGTAGTTTGCACAAATGTAGCATTTTGTATACACATAAGGAAAGCCTAGGATTCTGGGGCTTTCTATTATTCTGCTGTTCTTTATGACAAAAAAGGAAAAGAAATATTAATTGTGGAGATATCCTGGACTCCCTCTATTCAGTCGTCAGTCTCCTACTATCGTTGAAGCACTGTAACTTCATTCTTTTCCCCAGTGTAACTCCCTGGAGAGGATAAATGCAGTGAACCAGGCTTCTTCAAATCAGCACTTGGGTGTGCCGCCATAAAATGCTTGTGTATTTCTAAACATTATAAATGTTCAGATCACCTGAAGCTACCGCTTCTCAATGATGCTCTAGGGAGCTTGTGTCCCGCCCCCCCCCCCCCCCCCCGCCCCATCAAATGGTTACTCAAAGTCCTCCAAAATGGCAATCCCCCAGCACTGGATGATGAGGAAAGCACCGTTTACTCCGTTAGTGTCCCAGCCAGAGGCTGGACTAAGGTGAGACCCGAGAGGTGCTCAGGGCAAGGTACCACCCGGAACATGGACACTTCTTTAAATTTTACACCCTAGCCACCTCTTTCCTCCTAGTTGTGGCCCTGATCTCCTCAGCTGCAGTTTTCTGCTGAGTCTTTTCAGTCAGTGACTTGAAAGGAATCTTTATAAAGATTTTGGGGAATACCTTCTCTGTGACCCCTCCTCCCTGGGATTGGTCTCTCAATTTTCTGTTGTTTTTGCAGTCCTGAATTTGTTTCCTCAGCTCAGGAAGAATGCCACTTCCCTTTGGGGTTTTATCATTCTGTGGTGTCTCAGGGAACTGGAAAGTGCCCTTAGGGGAAAAGCTGGGGGTAAATGGGTGCTCACCTCCTATGCTTTTTTTTTAAAATTAACATATAATGTATTATTTGCCCCAGGGGTGCAGGTCTGTGAATCATCAGGCTTACACATTTCACAGCACTCACCATAGCACATACGCTCCCCAATATCCATCACCCAGCCACCCTACCCCCTACTACCCTGCCCTCCAGCCACCCTCAGTTTGTTTCATGAGATTCTCTTATGATTCGTCTCTATCCTGATCCCATCTTGTTCCATTTTTTCCCTCCCTACCCCCCACGACCCTCCACCCTGCCTCTCAAATTCCTCATATCAGAGAGATCATATGATAACTGTCTTTCTCTGATTAACTTATTTAGCTTAGCATAATACTCTCTAGTTCCAACCACATCATTGCAAAAGGCAAGATTTCATTTCTTTTGATGGCTGCATAGTATTCCATTGTGTGCATATGTGTGTGTGTGTGTATGTATACATATATACATATCTATATAATCTTCTTTATCCATTCATCTGTTGATAGACATCATGCCCTTTCCATAGTTTGGCTATTGTGGACATTGCTGCTATAAACATTTGGGTGCATGTGCTCCTTCGGATCACTACATTTGTATCTTTAGGGTAAACCAAGTAGTGCGATTACTGGGTCATAGGGTAGCTCTATTTTCAACTTTTTGAGGAAACCCCATACTGTTTTCCAGAGTGGCTGCACCAGCTTGCATTCCCACCAACAGTGTAGAGGGTTCCAACCAACTGCACTAACAGTGCAGAGGGTTCCCCTTTCTCTGCATCCTAGCCAACACCTGTCATCTCCTGACTTAATTTTAGCCATTCTGACTGGTGTGAGGTGGTATCTCACTATGGTTTTGATTTGTATTTCCCTGATGCCAAATGATATTGAACACTTTTTCATGTGTCTTTTGGCCATCTGGGTATCTTCTTTGAAGAAATGTCTGCTCAAGTCATCTGCCCATTTCTTGATTGGATTACTTGTTCCTTGGGTGTTGAGTTTAATAAGTTCTTTATAGATTTTGGATACTAGCCCTTTATGTGATATATCATTTGCAAATATCTTCTCCCATTCTGTCACTTGTCTTTTGGTTTTGTTGACTGTTTCCTTTGCTGCGCAGAAGTTTTTGATCTTGATGAAGTCCCAGTAGTTCATTTTTGGCCTTGCTTCCCTTGCCTTTGGCGATGTTTCTAGGAAGAAGTTGCTGTGGCTGAGGTCAAAGAGGTTGCTGCCTCTGTTCTCAAGGATTTTGATGGATTCCTGTCTCATATTGAGGTCTTTCATCCATTTTGAGTCTATGTTTGTGTGTGGTGTAAGGAAATGGTCCAGATTCATTCTTCTGCATGTGGCTGTCCAATTTTCCCAACATCATCTGTTGAAGAGACTGTCTTTTTTCCATTGGATATTCTTTCCTGCTTAGTCTAAGATTAGTTGACCATAGAGTTGAGAGTCCCTTTCTGGGCTCTTTACTCTGTTGCATTGATCTGTGTGTCTGTTTTTGCGCTACTACCGTACTATCTTGATGATGACAGCTTTGTAATAGAGCTTGAAGTCTGGAATTGTGATGTTGCCAGCTATGATTTTCTTTTTCAACATACCTCTGGCTCTTTGGGGCCTTTTCTGGTTCCATACAAATTTTAGGATTATTTGTTCCATTTCTTTGAAAAAAGTTGATGGTATTTTGACAGGGATTGCATTAAATGTGTAGATTGCTCTAGGTAGCAAAGACATTTTCACAATATTTTTTCTTCCAATCCATGACCATGGAAGGTTTTTCCATTTCTTTGTGTCTTCCTCAATTTCTTTCATGAGTATTTTATAGTTTTCTCAGTACAGATTCTTTGTCTCTGGTTAGATTTATTCCTAGGTATCTTACGGTTTTAGGTGCAGTTATAAATGGGATCGAATCCTTAATTTCTCTTTCTTCTGTCTTGCTGTTGGTGTATAGAAATGTAACTGACTTTTGTGCACTGGTTTTGTATCTTGACACTTTCCTGAATTACTGTATGAGTTCTAGCACTTTTGGAATGGCATCTTTTGGGTTTTCCACATAAAGTATCATATCATCTGCAAAGAGTGAGAGTTTAACTCCTTCTTTGCCAATTCGAATGTCTTTTATTTCTTTTTGTTGTCTAATTGTTGAAGCTAGGACTTCTAGTACTATGTTGAATAGCAGTGGTGTCTATGTTTCTTTCTTTTGAATTTGGTGGCCCCTCAAGTATCTGGCTACATTGGTTGACATCCAATCCATTCATCAAGTTTTTTCATAATTTGTACCATCAAATTCATCTCTTTCCTGGTTGACTGAACATGAGCTGCTTAGTCTTGACTCCAGTTTTTTGTTTGTGCTGTTTCTTCTGTCTCAGAGTCTCTTCCTCCTCCATCCAAACCAAACCCATCCCTCCCTCTCCACCTCAATCTCATTTCTTCAAACCATATATGCAATTATCAAAAACTTGTTTTTGGGGGTGACTGGGTGGCTTCTCCCTCTCTCACTCCCCCTGCTTGTGTTCCCTCTCTCACTGTGCCTGTCTCTCTGACAAATAAATAAAATCTTTTTTAAAAAACAAAAACAAAAACAAAACCTTGTTTTTGAAGAATTTTTCTTGATAAGACACGTTTAATGATGTTAATGGGAAAGTGTAAAGTTCCCAATCCTATTTAATAAAACCTAATTTTATTTTAAATCTATATTAATTTATGGGAAATAAGTTAGAAGAGAGCTAAGGAAAAATATTAATGATTATATCTAGATAATGGGATTATATATTTTTCAAAATGTTTCTCATATTTGAAATTGATTAAATATATCATTGGTTATTCCCAGGTGATGAGATGATATATTATCTTAATTTTCTTTCAAGGCTCTCCATATTCTTTATAACAAAATACAGTGCTACTTATATAACAAAGATACTCTTTTAAATAATAATTATCAATGAAACATTTATGCAGTCACTCTCTCACGAACATGAGATCTTCACATCCTAAAATCACCTCTGCACAAGATGAAATACTTATCACTACTGAATTGGACATTTAAAAAGGGTTAGATGGTATATGTGTTTCTTACCATAATAAAAAAGAAAAAGCAGCAGGAGTCATGGTACCACACACACACATACACACTCACACACCCAAAGAAAATGGAAAAGTGAATCATCCAGGTGTAGAGCAGAAATGAAAATGAGTTTAATTGTCAGATTGGTCAATTTATAGAACACAACAGTTTTATCAAATTGTTTTTATAGTATGCTAATACTGTATATATAGTTTGATAAATCTACATTCACACTTTAGATATTTGGTACTGGTATAATCTGGCTTTGATTGTCCTTTTCAAATACTTTAAAACTACTAGGAAAATATTGTAGGAAAATTCTAAAATGGTTTTTCCAAAAGGGTTGAACATTTTTGTGTTTGGGCCACTTTTCATGACCACATGAAGTAAGTGTCTTGACTCCCACGCTTGCATACTCCAATTTAGCTAACCCAGGATGATTCCTGATAAGGACAGGACTCATCATTCCTCACTAAGATTTAGACAGAATGTATTCACCATCTGTATTGTTGTAAGTTCCACATTTCTAATCACCAATATCTGAAGGTAAGGTAAAACTTATGTTCAGATAGGTGTAGATACTGCCTAAATGGCCTTTTATCCATTCTTCTCTTTGAACAATCATACAAATCATGAAAAATCTTGAAAACTCATCATAAATGCCAACGTTATATGTTTTATTTTTTAATCAAGTAATTTTTTTAAACCTCAAAATATCCATAATTGACAGAATAAGACACTAGGCATGAAATGAGAATATAAAATCCATAGTCTGCAGAGAGGCAAACAGTCCTCCAGTCCATCAAGATGACTGTACATGAGTGAAATGCCATTCCGAACATCTACTCCTTTTTTGTCCTTTAAAAACATATAGTTCAAGTGTTTTTTATTTTCACTTGTAAACAACATGAGCCAAAATGGACAATGAGGTAATCTAATTACTACACAGGATAATTTAAAAACACTAGATAAAACACCATATTAAAGACATATAGAAATCAGTGTTCACTTTGGTCTCTAGTATGGTTAGAGTTGTTAATACCAAAAAGCAACACACACTAATTAAAGCCAGCTTGGTTGTGGGTGCCGGTGGTTGATAGATACTAAGTAATTCAAGAGGTAGTCAACACCATCATTTTCAAGCTGGTAACACTCACAGGTGTTAAGCCACAGATGTATTAAATATTGTAATATTTTGTCACAGTACAGTACTTGACCAGAACTTCGCAGCTTTGTTCCAAATATAAAATTTAAGAACGATTCATAGGTCAACCTCTCACGCTAACTGAACAACTATGACACAGATCACACAACCACCACATCTTAAAGAGGCTGCTGACAGCTATGTAAGACAGAACTTGAGGCTCTTCACGAGTTGTTCTTCTCTAAAACAAATAAATCTCATTAAGACATCTAGAAAATTAAAGTCAGTGCAGCTGCACTTGTACACACTTTCCCAAATTTTATAACCGAAAGGGAAATACACATATATATTTTATGATAAACATTTCTTAGAGAAAACAGATAAATTAATTTAAATTAACTTTAAGACTTAATGAGATTTCCCATGTCCTGTATAATTCATCTTACAGTGAATGTTACAAAGTCTATTAACACTTATGGGCTTCTATTCACAAACTAAATACAACTAGCAGTAACTTGGGGCCACACTGGTGCAAAATAAAACTGGGCCAGAATCTTAAAATATTGGCATTAAAACATCCTATGTTTATAGATGGATCGATGTTAATAACATGATGTTTCTTGATCTTTTTCCCTACATTGCACACCAAACTTCCAAGTTATAAGCAGGTAAAAATCTTTTAAAATGTTTTAGTTGTAAAAATACATCCAAAGTCTTCGAGTAAATACTAGAAATGCAAGTATAAAAAGGTTTCTACTATAATCTGCCATGTAGTGATGAATAGCTCCCAGGGCTAAGAGACGGGTAGAGCATCTTTCTTAGGAATTACACTTGTGTTGACATGGGGGTGAGATCAAGGGGCAACTAGTTCACACACCTCCTGCCCAACCCATTAGTAACCCCCATAAACCGATGCTTCACACAGACCCTTCTCCTCAGTAGCCAGAAATGGCATTGCACGTTTACTCTATGTTCACTCCTTGGCAAGCCAGTGCTAGTTATTTATGTGCCTAGGGCAATAATGCTGAACTACACTTGGCCTCAGGGCCACACAGACACACAAATGGAGATTGGCATCCTCTATACTTTTGCCCAGCATGAATACACTCATACACCAACCTCTTCTCCTGCTACCCCTTCCTGCCCTTCACCTCTGGGCAGAGCAGCTATTTCCAAGATTGCCTCTGTGTTTTGTTTTGCTTAAGTGGAAGGGTGCCCATAAGTCTTTAAATTAAATACCTGATAACTTTAAAGAAATGCTTGGAGACTTTGCTAACTAAATGAGATGCGTCCTCATTCACGAGTGTTTGTTAGAAACATAGAGTTGTGAATTGCTATCTACAATACAGATTAAAAGGTTCTGTACCAGAGGATTATCAGCCCCTGTACGGCTGGAGCAGCACAAAGGTGAGCTATGCATCAACTATGAGGTAGCCTTTTGCTGTAAACAGAATATTTCACCCATGTAAATGGACATGTGCTCACATCAGTGATATTCACATATGCAAGGAGCTTGGGAATTTTGCTTTAGCGTACTTTTCACAGGAAATAAAAATAGGAAAACGGATATCTGATATTTGGAAACTGTGATCAAACTCAGAGGTAGTTATGACTAACATCAGTACATAATACTTACACAAAGGTCTAAGTTATTTGGTTTGTTTTGAGTAAGCAGGACTGTAGACTATTCTGGAAAGAAACAACATTATATGGTATGTTCCCTGAGCAAAGTTCTTTGTCCTGAGTATGTTATGTAATAGTGATAATATTTTCATATAAAAAATAAACCCCAGCTTTTAACCATAAGATAGGTTTGGTATGTGCTCTTAGTTCAGTCTGGTAAGACGCTTAAAATGATTTTAAATTGCACCCATAAGGTCCAGTTATAAAATGCTTTTTTTTTTTTAACCAAGATCTTAGCTCTGAACTTTTTATATGTAAACAGTGAATGTCCAATTCTCAAGTCCATAACTTCCTATGTCTATAAGGTCAAGGAACTTTGGTTTGAATTTTCAAAGTGACTTATTATGTTTTGCATTTTTACTGTTAACCTGCTTATTTTGCCTGCTAAAAATTAAGCAATGCCACTTTGATTTGTCTACATAATTTAAATAAGCTTACAATCCTCACATAAGGCAAGGAAGTACTTCTCTACAGCTATCACATTCAATATCGTCAAAGGTAAGCTTTGCATCACAGCACGTGGATATTCCAGAATTCACCGCAGAGAGTCTCACAAACACTGTCCCAGAATTCAAGCTGAGAAGTAAAGGGCTGGCGGCCCAGCGGGAGGCATTTCCTCCAGATGCAGGACCTGCCTAAGACCCTCAGAGCAGGACAAATTGGGGAAGGAGCAGAAGCTGCTCAGCAGAATAGATCTCATTTGACTCATGCTCTTGTCTTCTTCTGATTATCTGAGCTTACACCAACAGGCTCACACAAAATGCTGTCTATTGCCAATGTTAAGCATTATAACTAATTGGTATCTTCTTGGAGATGTTTCAGAAATTTACCCATAACATCTAGAACCAGGAGGACACCAACATTTTTTTTTTCTTTTAAATGACTGAAACCTAAAGGGACCAATATGAGGACTGGTCCCAGGCCAGTTTACTCACATAATTGAGGACCAACCTGAGAAGGGTCTCTATCTCCATTACTGAATGTCCACCCTGAATGCACCGTTCCGGTTACTTCAGCATGAGTAATGAAGGGAACCTCTGTCAAATTCATCTTAATGTATGAAATTCTTGTCGCTTCTGGTGGAAGAGGCCCAGCACCTCAGCCCCAGGCCCATCACTCCAGCTGCCTGCCACCAAATGCTGCACTTTTCAATATCCTTCACAGGGCAAACGTAGTGGGCAATTATGAACACCCACTTACATTTTCATTCTCAACACCAGTATTTTATTCTTACCTGTGCTCCTTTGTTTTAGAAACAAGTCAGATAACTCTCTTGGGGGAGGGTAGGTAATAAAAAACAGCCACAAAAAAAAAAAAAAAAATTTACACCAACGACTGGAGCTTTCCTCCAAAGTCTTCAGTAGTAAACAAGGAGGCCCCTGCTCGAAGCGATGGTTTGGACTGACATCGTCAAGGGAAGCTGCTGTTGCCACAACCCCTTCAAAACTTCACAACACACAAAAGATTATAATGAGCTGGTATCAAAATACCACTGAAAACAGTCAAGTCACTACATTTCTACATTGCCCTCCCCCTTCATTTTTCTGAATAGGCATCTAATTCACAATCAAAACGTATGAATTAAAAACATGGAAATATCGGCACAGAAATTACACATTCATTGTCTTTTCTGGAGTTCTGTATCCCAGATTCCAAAAAGCTTATGGCAGTCAGAGGCATGTGGAGTTAAGGTACTGCCTTCAAAGGGGGTGGGGGTGGGGAGAAAATACTCTACAGATAACAAGAAAAAGAGGCAATCCCAAACTTGGGAGAACTGATGACTTAAAACCTTTAGTACCATATGATTGGCAGCTCTGAGATCTGAAGTAGCCTTTGGTTCACACAAAAGGTAACAGTCATGTTTTTATTTTAATGTAATATAAAGGGAGTGGTATTTCAAGAAAAAAAAAAAAAACCTCCAGGGGTTAGCTTTGAAACCATCTAAAATGCTTCCTACGGGTTTTCAATTCTTGGGGCTGTCCAATTCCGTGAGGGAGGGTGTGTGCTTCGATCTAGAGACGCACATACATAAAGACGAATGCGCTTTATGTGCGTGTCCGCATTCCTGGATCGATGCCTCCTACACACACACACACACACACTCAGGCTCTCTCCCTCTCACGCATGCACATACAGATATACATAGTATTTCATTCTCTGAATAACGTAAAACACGACACCCTGCTCAAATGTAATTTGCTTAGAGTGATTTGTCTGTTTAAAAAAATTCACAGTTCTTCAACAGTAGTTAAAAATCCCAAGTCAGCTGCTGCTGTGAAATACTGCTCCCCTGTACTTGCATGAGGTAGACTTCCCAACCGGGGAAAGAAAACGATACACTTAGGAAGAAGCGTTATGTCTTTTTCCTTTTTTGAACAGAAGGCCCCTTTTTGCTTGGTTCTTCTGGCGCTGCGGAGGACTTCGCCGAGGAAGCTTCTTGAGAGGACCTGCCTGGCCATTCTGAGATCTCGAACCTCGCCTCCTGCGGAAACGGCGGGGATGTGCAGCCATGCCCTCCCCCCAGCTCTCGAGGAAAAGTCGAAGTGCATGGCTGTGCTTCTGCTTCCTGTCTTCCCTGAGAACTGGCGGGCGGCTGCGCCACAGTCTTGTGTGGGCAGTTTGCCACCATGTGTGCGATGCTCTGACAGTAATGGCACTTCTTTGGCTGAGGAGGTAGACTACATTCCTTAGCATGATGATCAAGGCCACCACAGTTGTAGCATCTGCAACAAGAACAGCGGAAACGTCTCAGAAGCGGGGAGCAAGTGTCATAAAATGTGTTACAAATTAAAAAAAAAATACAAACTGTCGAGACCAGTGTGCCCCCTTAATAAGTATGTAATGCTATTTTTTAAAAAGATTTTATTTATTTATTTATCAGAGAGACAGAGAGAGAGAGAGAGAGGCCGCACAAGCAGGGGGAGCAGCAGGCAGAGGGAGAAGCAGGCTTTCCACCCAGCAAGGAGCCCAATGTGGGACCCATCCCAGGACCCTGGGACCATGACCTGAGCTGTAGGCAGACACTTAACCCACTGAGCCACCCAGGCGTCCCTAAAATGCTATGTGCTTCCAAGACCATCTCACCAAAATGCTTTCACAAAGTTACAAAGCTAGTTGTGCTAAACGCAACAGTCAATGAAAAACAAGAGTACTAAAACATGAATCACTAGTCACTTCCACAGAGAAATGACTTTTTTTAGACTTAACAGGTTCTTTTAAGAGAACAGTGTCGTCCACTAGAGGGCAGCCAATGCTCAACAAAAAACAACCAGCTCGCTTTAAAAAGAAGCCCGTTAAAAAAACAAAGCTGTTGTGACATACAAATACACACTGGGAATGCACTCCGCAATTGAGAAAATTATAGACCAAATTAAATTTCATTCCTTTAACAGTTCTTTGCATGTTAACTATGTTGACTGTGGAAACCAGCTGAACTGGAAGAATTTTATCCTTTGTACAAATTAAGTAATGAAGGGAAATTTGATACATAAGAAGTCAGATGTCTATGGTGAGTGATATCTGGAAAATTACCAAGTAATTTTAAAGCAATAGAGTAAGTATTTGAATCAGAAGAAGCTATAAAAGAAAGCTTCTAAATTCTGGGAATAATTTATTTTCTTTTCCCTCTGTAAGAAATTAGTTTTCCTTTCAGGTAAATTCTCTTAAATTGAAATAAATCTAAATCTACCCTTAATTAGCATTTGAACGCAAACTGGGGGCATGGCTTTGTGTGAGATGTCCGAAAATCTGACTTTGTTTCTAAAAGCTGAACAAGTAAATTATTTGGGAGACATATTTGCTCAAATTTAGTCATTTTCTTTGAAAATTTTATGCCCAAAACAAGCGGAGAAAATAATATTGTATACTTAACAAAGGTTTTTAATCTACTTGTTGAGTATAGAATGTGCTTGTTTTGTCTCCAAATGAAATTTTTTAAGAGTTTTCTGTTTTAAATTTATTTCCAAATACATTTATGAATCTGTAATTCTTAAAAATGAAGCACAGACAGCAGGTCACATTTTTAAAAAAGATAACAAAAAAGTGATACCAGTGAGCATCAACTTAAGACTATAATGACAAAAATTAATTATAATTATGTATGTGTGTGAGAGAGAAAAAGAGAGGGAGAGAACAGCAAGTTTAACAACTTATACTACCATATATTTCAAAGACAAATGACTAAACTACTAACCAACCAAGCAGTATATGTAGGACAATCAGTATTCTGTTTTCTGGGTCAACGTATGAAGAATATTTTGTTGTTATGTGTTTTGTTTTGTTTTTCCCTGGCAGAAACTAGGGTATCTATGGCCTATTTCTTCAGTTACCAATATTACCTTACAGATATTAGAATAATGGGTTCACAACGTGGGCTTTCGTTCTTTGTAATAATCAACAAGTATTTATCCCAGGGAAAAGGAATGCATCATATTTTTAAAAATTTAAGGGAAGAGCTGAAAATCCACTTTTTCTGATTATTTGTTGTGCAATTATATACCTTAATATAATAAATTAATAAAACAATATTACAATCCAGATTCAACACTGTTTCAGCCATGTGTTCTAAGAGATAATGCAAAATTAAAGGACAATAAAAATTACCAACGAATGGTTGAAATTCGGGTCCCCCAAAAAACACCCTCAAAAATGGCATCTTTGAAAAATATAACCGTATTACTTCTCAATAATGTTTTCTCACACAGTTTTCTTCTACCATGGATTAAGTGAATTCTTAAATTAAATTTGCACATCTACAAAATGTCTCCTTTTGAATTTAATTCACTTCCTTGAGGATAACATCCACTCAGGAGCTCATTGTCGAAGAGGAGAAAATAGGTTAAAGCCTTCAGTAATAGAACAGGCTCTCCTGCGGACACATCAATTTCATCCATCACTGTGGTGTGCGCAGCATTATCCAATGCAGGGATCCATTCTGCCCACTCATTTACCAAGGGCCTCATGTCAGGATTCCACTTTTACAAATGGGGCCTTCCATCGTATTCTGTATGTGCATTTACCATTACATTTGGGTTTAAAACATCGTTTTAAAGGATACTGTATAATTTTTTGTTTCCTTGCATCTTGATCTACTCCGTTCATTCACTTTCCTAGCTTTTCAGATATGTGCTATCATGAGGCCAGACTGTCTTCCACACTGAAAAGATTTGCATTCAGTGGATATGTGCTCAGTCTTAAAAGCAGAGGAGTGGTATTTATTCCCCTCTTCTATTTAATCATTCAGCGTCAATCACGCTTACTAAGAGTGCAGATCACGCCCCATTATGAAGCCCTGTCCTTCCCCAGGGACTGATACCAAAATGGAAATGTTCAGCTACCTTTCAGCCCACAAATGATGCCACACCACACACCCCGTACAAGCTCTATGCGGTACTTGTTTCCTTTGTTCAGTGTCCACACCTCTCCCAATCAGCTGGCTTTTGTTAGTTTGAATGAATTTTACATCTGATGTGAGCATAAAAATGGCATGTGTGCCCTTGAATGGTTACATGCTTAAGAAATAAAAGGACCCAGACTCACAAGCAAAAGACTACACATGAAAAAACCATAATCGTACTTCATTATACATTCCTATACCCAACGATAAAAAGTAAAATCATACAGGGTATTTTATAAAATGATGAACCAATGGCACAAAGGATATTTTACCTATTAAACATAAAGTAAAATAAAAATGTTTAGATTAGTCTCAGAACTTTATCAAGTTTTTGTAAAATTATAAATAGTTTAATTCTAATGAGTTAGCACATTCTACAGATATTACTTCTTATTTAAGGTGCTTTTGATGATGGAAAATAACAATAAAAATGGAGCCAATTTTTATTTTTTTTTAAAATTTTTAAAAAGATTTTTATTTATATATTTGATAGAGATCACAAGTAGGCAGAGAGACAGAGAGAGAGAGGAGGAAGCAGGCTGTCCGCAGAGCAGAGAGCCCAATGCGGGGCTCGATCCCACAACCCTGGGATCATGACCTAAGCCGAAGGCAGCGGCTTTAACCCACTGAGCCACCCAGGCGCCCCTGGAGCCAATTTTTAAAAAAATTATCAAAATAAGATGGACATTTTTAAATGAAACAATGCCAACAATAGATAGAGTAGGATAGAAGCACCTAAAATAGCAAAATAAATAAAAGCAAATATTTAGGGCTTGAGAACTATATAATTATGTTATGAAATAAGTAATTAGTGGGGTCTTAACAAACTAAGCCCAAACAATAACATTACTTAATAACTTAATCAAACATATGCAAAGTTCTGAGGATTCCAAAACAAAAATGAAAATTCTCATCCTGAAATCAGAATTTAGATCTGCTATGACCCTTTGAAAAATTCTCATTTTTGAGGTCCAAGATGCAGAACAACTAAATTACATTTTCAAATGATAATAGTAACAATGGCTAGAACTGAGCTAAACTGAAAACCACTAGGTTAGAATACGGATGTTAATTTAAAAAAAATTTTTTTTAAGGATTTTATTTATTTATTAGTTAGAGAGAAGAGAGAGAGCGCACAGGCAGACAGAGAGGCAGGCAGAGGCAGAGGGAGAAGCAGGCTCCCTGCCGAGCAAGGAGCCCGATGTGGGACTCGATCCCAGGACGCTGGGATCATGACCTGAGCCGAAGGCAGCCGCTTAACCAACTGAGCCACCCAGGCGTCCCAGAACAAATACCTATTTAACACCAAAAAAAAGGTATGTGTATCTTTTAAAATACAGAAGTCAGTATCCCCCTAAATTACCTTAACTCATGTGAAAAATAAAATGAGTTATAGAGTAGGGCTGAACATAATGTTAGCAGAATTAAAATAATAACAGAAATAATAAGAGGTTTAAGTTATTAAAAGCTTACTCTGTTCCAGACACTGTACAGAAGGTTTCTAATGTGTTACATAATTTACTCTTCCCCCCAAACCCTATAAAGTAGGTACTATAACATCTCCTTTGTGTTGATGAAACAACTAAAACTTGAGTTTACAAAGAAGGAAATTTTAATTTAAAATAATTTTCCTTGCATTCTCTTTAAAGATTTTTTTTTTTTTTTGACAAAGATCACAAGTAGGCAGAGAGGCAAGTAGAGAGAAGGGGAAGCAGGCTCCCCGCTGAGCAGGGAGCGGGAGGGGGGGGGGGGGGGGGGGATCCCAGGACCCTGGGATCATGACCTTGAGCTGAAGGCAGAGGCTTTAACCCAATGGCCACCCAGGCACCCCTCCCTTGCATTTTCATTATATGAAAAATTATACCTAACAATAGATGTAAGTTTTATTACATGTAAGTCTAAAAAATAGAGTCCTGAATTGTTAAAACAGCAACACACACAAACACACACACAGATTTGTAAGAGATTATTTCCTAAGATTTGGCTCACTGCTGTCACTATGATAGAGGAGATGAGTGTCTCTCACTGAATGATCCCATCTATGCCATGAAGGTTGGGACTAATCTAGTCCAGAGTTTTCAATGCCAATGCCCAGTTTTATTTCTACTCCTCTTGTACCATAGGTGGAAAATTTTTGTCTAAAAATTAGTAAATAATTTTTCCATTTTCCTTAGTCATATATGTTTAAGTCTGTAAGTCAGAACTGCAGGATGACATGTTATAATCAGAGCTATCAAACTAGCTCAATAAAATGCTAGTCAAAATAAAGAACCCTGACATTTCAGTTAGCCCATGAAATCATATTATGATGTGAATGATTTATTTAGGCCTTGAAATAAATACTACGATGAGATTCTACTGTTTGGAGTGAATGTAAATTGAGACAGCCTCTTTTACAGGGCAATTTGACAGTGTATTTAAAAATATTATGGTACATACCCTCTCACCCAACAACACCAACTCTAAAAATCTGCCTGTAGAGATACGCTACTATATTAGAAATAGTGTTACCCGTATCAGTAAAAAATAGAAAAACTGAAAAAAAAAATAGAAAAACTGAGTGATAATAGTAATACTAACAATAATAAATGCTTGTGATCAAAACTGGATGATCTGCTACAGAACTGATGTTCTTCACCACTGAGCTACAAACATGTGAAAATGAAAAGGAAATGAGAGCCCATGTATTTTGAGAAACACTGCAGATATTGAAAGAAATGAAGTAAAAACATTTTTTTAAAATTAGGTAGATCTGTATTCAAATGAAAAGATCTCCAAGATAAATCAAGTAAAAAAGGCAAACCCCAGGATAACACATATTGAATAAAACAACTTATGTTTCAAAACCTGTATATGCTTATAGGTAACTGTATGCATTTGTTCAAATGCGTGGAAAAACCACTGGAAGGGTAAATGGCAAACTAAAAGGGGTCACATCTGAGGAGAAGAGAGGCATAATGTGAAGGAAGACTTTCATGTTTACTCTCTAATTTTTGTAGAATTTCCTTTTTATTTATTCTTTATTATTTATGTCTTGATTTTTATTTTTAGAGAGAGAAAGGGAGTATGCGTGGTGGCGAGGGACAGAAGGAGAGGGATAAGGAGAATCTTAAATAGGCTCCATGCCCAGTGGGGAGCCTGACATGGGGCTCGATCTCACAACCCTGACATCATGCCCTGCGCCCGTATCAACAATTTGACGCTTAACTGACTGAGCCACCCAGGCACCCCGAGTTTCTTTTTTAAATGACAGGTAAGAATTGATACGTTGTTCGTGTAATTAGAAAAAGAGCATTCTATAGCTCCACCTCCATTTTGTAATTCAGCCATTATTACTGTTTGTCACTGGATGGTGAACTTGTTCTAGAATCATCTTGGAAGCTTTTAAAAAATACTTATACCGAGATGCTACTCCACGCCGATTAAATTAGAATCTCTGAAGACGGAGGCCCACGTCTGAATACTTTCTGAAAGCTTCCCAGGCGGCAGTGAGCAGCTTCTTGAGAACTGTATACAAACCCAAGTTCCCAAGTTAGCACTGACAACCATACGAGATCACTCATAATCCCAACCAATAAGGAATGTGGTTCAAAAAAGAATAAATCTCCCCAAACTCTGTTTCAACAGATCACTGACGCCTCAGAAAGGAGGAAGGAAGGAAAAGAAGGAAGAAAAAAATGTGGATGTATTTTATTTCCTTACTGGGAACGAAAAACGATTCCCTAAAATCTCCGGTTGTGGGAGCACAAAAGCCCATCACCTTTTACCATCACTGATCCCTGCTAATTGTGGAAGTAAACCAGTGCAAAGAACTACTGTGTTTAGCTTTAGATGTAGTTTCTCTGCTTCTGAGACCATTATTCAATTCTGAGTTCATCAGTCAAGGATGGGTTCAATGTGTAGGAACCCATGTCATCAAATGGGTGATAATTTACAGCTCTTCATCAATTGCTACTTTCTCTTAACTTCACCATCATTACCAATTAACATTTATTGATTTCCCCTAATAACTCAAGTCTCCATCTTCTGTTGCTTGCATCTAAAATAATTCTCAAAAGCATATAAATTTAGTATAGATAAGACTCCTGCAAACATTTCTATGACCAAGTTTTGTTGGCTATTACATAAAAATTACTTCCTTATGAATATAAATATAAAACCAAGATCTTTGCTTTTTATAAAAATCTATTAGCCATGGCATTTTAAAAAGCTCAAATATTTAAACTGCATTTCACCTGAAAGAGTGCCATGGATAAAGTAACTACTGCTCACTCTGTCTTCCTTAGAGAAAGAAAGTATAGGAATAGATGGTTAAAGAAAACTGGCTTAGTTAGACCACCTTAAGGGTAGGTTTTCAATATATTTTTTAAAAAAGCAAAATTTAGTTAGTATAATTGCCATTCAGTTCTTTCTGGTGCAAAATTAATGGCAGATGTCTGGATGCTCTGTATTGTCTAGTTCTAGTCGGAGTAAGGGTCAGTCTGTTGTACCACAGAACTAATGTGAATTCTAAACTCTAAAAGCGCTGGCAGTGGAGGGGTACCTGGCTGGCTTAGTTGGAAGAGCATGTGACTCTTGATCTCGGGGTTGTAGGTTTGAGTCCTAAGTTGGGTGTAGAGATTACTACAAAAAATAAGTAAACTTAAAAAAAAATTGTTGGCAGTGGAAATAAATACTCTAAGTCTCCTCCAAACTTAAGTGTTCAGACCATTTAACTAAACTGATCCGGGGTATGCACTGAGTTCAGAGGGTATTTTTTACTTAACCACTATTGTTCTATCCTTTTTAATCATCTGGTTCTATGATGGAAAGTTTTCTAGATACCTTGCCTATCAGTGAATTCAACTGCTTCTAATACCCATGCAATCATTTTCATAAATTGAAAGGAAAAAAGGAAAAACAAAAAAAAAAGCACTTAAGAATATCTACTATGTGCAGGGAGAAAATTATCTGAGAAATAATATTAAAAAGAAAATCCATACTAAAGGATCTAAGGTTCCAGAATGAAAAGGAGATCAATTTCCCAGGGCAACCGATTAATTTAAAAAAAAAGTCAACATAAACAAAATAAATATTTTATTTATATTTCAGAGCACTAAGGATAAGATTATAAAAATTTTTCAGAAAATTATATCAACAGTAATGAACATTCAATGATCTTTAGATGTCTTACAACTAATACTGGAAACAAGAAGAAAATTTAAAAATGCCCTTAGCATTCTGGAGAAAATCATTTCCAACATAGAAAAAAAATATACTAGGGACGCCTGGGTGGCTCAGTGGGTTAAGCCGCTGCCTTCGGCTCCGGTCATGATCCCAGGGTCCTGGGATCGAGTCCCACATCGGGCTCCCTGCTTTGGCAGGGAGCCTGCTTCTCCCCTCTCCTCTCTGCCTACCTCTCTGCTTACTTGTGTGATCTCTGTCTGTCAAATAAATACATAAATAAATCTTTAAAAAAAAAGAAAAAATATACTGTAAGTACAACTTAGCACTAGACAGTAATGGAATATATGGAAATAGTGAGCTGAATGGTAAGACTTACGTATTTACATATTTTATGTTGCTTAATGTCTTCTGATAAACCATTTTATATTTATTAGTTTTGGGACATTCTCTCTGATAAATGCCACGGCCTGTCATCTGTATCATAATGCCAGCCAAAATGTACCAAAGTATCTTGAAAACCTGCTAAAATATAGTAATAGCTCTATTTGCAAACCTTTCATCATCTTATGATAACAAAACGGTAAAATGGAAAATGTGGGGGGTAGGCATATGATGAATGGCAGTGCCGGGTTTCCAGCAAAGCAGGGATGAAACGCATAGCAGTTTTAAAAGAGAAGAGGACAGGGAAGGAGAGAGAAATCACTGGAGAAACAGGGACAAAGGGAGCCTTTCTCATGGAAGGGCACTTCATTCAGGTATAATTATAAGCCAGACATTTTGGTATTTCGTTCCACTATGGGTAGAAGTACTTGGTAGATCTTGTGGCAATCCCACAGAACAATAATCATTTGTTCAGAGTCTGCTACTTTGTACCATAGCTTAAGAAAGAGCATAATAATGAATTCTAGGTCAGAAGCTAAATCTGTATTTCAGATAAAAATGTTATCTCCTTTATAGGTAACAAACAACATTCCAACCAGGTAATCGGTTCTGGCTAATGGAAAAGTTGAAAAAACAAGGAGAAAGAAGTACTTAAACACAGATAACTCAATGCTTTCCAATGTCTTGGAAGAAAAACCAGTTTGTTATGAAATTGGACCCAATCTCACAGGCAGTGGACATTCTGCCAGCATGGCTTTTATGATCCAACACAACTAAGGAGGAGTGTCCAGCTCAGGACATCTCTCTCTCATACACGTGTGTACACACACACACACACAAGCATGTGCCACAAACTGTCCTACAGTGGTAGTGTGTAACCATCCAAACTGTGGATTTAAATGTATCCTTGTTGGAACAAAGTTCAGTTGATCTACAATATTTGTCACAGTGGCTTTTAGGTAGAGAGTATTTTTAGGTTACTGCTGGTATCAAATATAAAGGAAAGGAAAGACAGTCAATATTCAACTAGAAATGGTTAAAACTGGGTGTCTGCTTAAATGGGAGAATCAGGGACGCCTGGGTGGCTCAGTTGGTTAAGCGGCTGCCTTCGGCTCAGGTCATGATCCCAGCGTCCTGGGATTGAGTCCCACATCGGACTCCTTGCTCGGCAGGGAGCCTGCTTCTCCCTCTGCCTCTGCCTGCCACTCTGTCTGCCTGTGCTCGCTCTCTCTCTCTCTAACAAATAAATAAATAGAATCTTTAAAAAAAATAAAATAAATGGGAGAATCAGATTATAATATGCAACCTGAAAATGTTGGTTCATTTATCTACTTTAGCAGTCTTGCTGAAAATTTAAAACCCCCAGGGCTGCTTGCATTTCCCTGGACCATTCCACATCACCAGTGACAGAGGGGCAACATTGGCTGTAGGTAAGCCTTGGTATAGGCAGAAGAAATGTAATTCCACTACTGCTTTTGTGTCAACTTTTATAAATTTTTTTTTCTCTTGGTCATCACATGATTTCTTTCTTTCGCAATGTAAACCGGCCCTATTTTTATGTTATTTTACAAGTCATTCTAAAGTGATAGCTCTCTTTAGATATATGTTGAATTCTTTTTAACTATTAGAGCACAAGCAATTTTAAGAGTAGTTTCATCATGACTACTTGATGTGCAAAATAATTTATTATCTAGAGAAATGGACGTAAACGTCAAAAAAATATATGAAAGAATTTAAATACATAATAAAAAATTCCTTAGGTATATAAACAAAGACTACAGAATAAAATTAACTGGCTCCTATCTTATCATACCTTGCTGTTAAAACACAGAAGGAAGAGACGGCATGAGGAATTTCAAAAGAAAGAAAGATGTACAGAGGTCAAGAATCAATTTTGCTAGCATGATTGATGCCCTCCTGCACAGGAGAAGGTTAGATTATAGTTCCAGATTTATGCTGGTTGTTTGCAAGCTGGAGGCAACAAGAGGCCTAGATTAGAAGATTTTAGCCAAGTGAGTTATTATTTAGCCAAACGGGTTATTGAAAGTATTGAAATTACTATGACTAAGTTACTTTTGGTGCAAGTGTCAATGTTGGTAGTATTTGAGTTTCTATGTAGAGGGTTTAAACACCTTCCAGTTGTTGTGTTACTAAATTAATATTAACACTGAATTTCCGCTATGTTACTGAATTAGTAAGAACTATGTATAAACTTTCCATTTTGACAATGTTTATATGGGGAGCATTAAACACATTTCTAGAGGGCCTGTTGTTCTAGAGAACGTTGCTTAGTACGATCTACCCAAAAGGTATCCTCAGGATGAATCATGTGTGGGAGGCCAAAGAAGACTGTGCCAAACCATCCCCATTTCTAGGGCTATTCAGGAAACAGGAGTTAAGACTATTCTGCTGAAATCACCAATGAGAGGCTTCTAATGATCAGTACATCGGTCTCCTGTTCCATTGTCAGCTAGTGCTGAGGAAAATGATGAACTAATGATAAGAAGTGCACGACCTCTGTCCACTCCTCCTCTAGCCCAGTTGGTCTTTCTGTGACTATCTGTTGTCTTTTGCCAAGAATCAGCAGTTCTTAAATTGTTCACCATGTAGGTAGGTAGGTGAAAACCGAATGAAGAAAAATTGTGACTATGTCTAGATAACCTCCCTAAATGGTGATATCAAGTCTGATCTTGAAAACTAAAGCTTAAGGTAAAGTCATGGACAGCATTCTTGGCTTCATGGCTACGTCTTTTTTTCCTTCCTTACTGGTTGCAGCTGCCCTTCGTGTTATCCAGCTGTTCACATGAATAAAAGCTTGAGGGTCAAGCTGCTAAAGCATCCCTGGCAGATCTTTTCTCTGGTCACTGATCCCTTAAAAAGTCTTGTTTTTTCCCTACTGGAACATTTTAAGGCTGTGACCCTGTGAACTTGTGGCCACAGTTATAAAAGAAAGGGCTGTCAAGCCAAGGATGGAGGTAAAAACTGAAGGTAGGCATGAGAAGGGCAGACAGGTCCTCCTCAGAGCCAGGATTGTTTACACATGTCCCAATACTCATAAGTGCTAACATTAGGGCTATCTTCTACACATTAACAGATTCGTTTGTGCATACTCTATAAGCCAAGACAAGCTCCTGAGTATCTGAACAAAGGAATTTTCACCTCCTCTGGTCATACTCTGAATTTGGCTGATAGAAGTTTGTGTGAAGAATTTAGTTTATTCCTTTAGTGAGACAAAAGAAACAAAGCCACTGAATGATTTTTTTTATTTTTTCTAACAAAAAATAATCTTGAAAAGTATGGCAGATGTAGTAGAAGGCAGTAAATTTGGCTAATACTTAATCTTTTTACTTTAAAAATGTACATGTTTCAGAAAAGTAAAAATTTAAAAATATGGTAGCTGCAAATGGCAAAGTGCTATTTATTTATCACACTGAATGTGAAGTTCTCTTTAGATGGTTTATTTTTATAACTTAATTGAATATAACACATGTATGGGGAAAGGCTGTGCTTCAGTGGGAAACTGCATTGTCTAGATCTAGAGCTCACACTTACGGGTTAACTGATTCTGATTTAAGAGAGTAATTTTCCAGCTCTTTAAATTGCCAATAACTGAGAGCAATGCAAAATTATTCTTGACTATACAGAGGCAAATTCTGTCCTGTCAGGTTCCCCTGACTTCCTTTTCCCATCCTGAAAGAGAAGTATGTTTTTCACTCATTGGATATTAATTTCAATATTCCTGATCTACAAATCTGTCTGTTCTTTGCACTGTCCTTTGAACAGGTTATTCCAGCTGCCTATTTCCCTCATTTCCTTTTTTTTATTTTTTAAAAGAGTTTATTTGTTTTTGACAGACAGAGATCACAAGTAGGCAGAGAGGCAGGCAGAGAGAGGCGGGGGGAAGCAGGCTCCCCGCTGAGCAGAGAGCCCGATGCGGGACTCGATCCCAGGACCCTGAGATCATGACCTGAGCCGAAGGCAGAGGCTTAACCCACTGAGCCACCCAGGCGCCCCTGTTTCCCTCATTTCATTGGATTAAATAAAATCTTTAACATTTGCTCATTTTATATCTGTATCAGAGTCAAGATGTTACCGTTTTTTAAATTATCCTTTAATTCTCACACAGTAAATATTTAACCATAGAAGCCACTGTTTGAGAGTTCATTATGACATCATTAGGATCATGTAGAATCTAGAATAAAGTAAATGCACAACTAACTTTAATCCCCAGGGTTATTGAACCTGTATTAGTTTCTGCATTTATTCTCAGTGGTCTTATTTATTTTATACCTTGAAACATTTTGCTCTTTTATAATCCTGGGAATTACTCCCAACTTCACTAAAAAGGAGCTTAAAATAACACAAACATTTTAATTTGTCCAAAAAGACATGTAAATGGCTAACAGATACCTGAAAAGGTGCTCAACATTGTTAATTATCAGGGAAATGCAAATCAAAACCACAATGAGACATCACCTCACTCCTCTTAGAATGGCTGTACCAAAAAGACAAGGGATAGCAAGTATCAGCAAAGATGTGGATAAAAGGAAATCCTTGTGCACTGCTGGTAGGATTGTAAATGGTACAGCCACTGTGTAAAACAGTATTGAGGCTTCTGAAAAAATTAAAAATAGAAATATCATATGATCCAGCAATTCCACTTCTGGGCATATATCCAACTGAAATAAAATCACTCTCTCAAAGAGATATCTGCACCCCTGTGTTCACTGAAGCATTATTCACAAGAGCCAAGACATAGGAATGACCTAAAAATCCACTGATGAATGAATGGATAAAGAAAATGTGGTATACATACATATAAGGGAATATTATTCAGCCATAAAAATGGAAATCCTAAAAAAAAAAAAAAATGGAAATCCTGCCATTTGTGACTACATGGATGGATCTTGAAGGCATTACGCTGAGAAATAAGTCAGATGTAGAAAGACAAATACTGTATCATTTTATATATGTGGAATCTAAAAAAAAAAAAGTCAAAGTCACAGAAACAGAGAGTGGAAAAGTGGTTGCTGGGCTTGGGGGGAGGAAGAAGTGGGAAGGGGTTGGTAAAAGTATACAAATTTTCACCTGTAAGATGAATAAGGTCTGAGGATCTCAGGTATAAATAACATGGTAACTACAGCTGATAACATCGTATTGTATAATTGAAACTTCCTTAGGGAGTAGAACTTAAATCTTCTGCCAAAAAAAAAAAAAAAAAAAAAAAAACAGAGAGAAAGAAAAGAAAAGAAAGATAAATATGTGAGGTGATGAATGTGTTAGTTGACTAGTTAACTAGATAGTGGAATCTTTTCACAGCATGTACATATAACCATGTCATAACAAGTACACTGTATTTTGCAATTTTATCAGTCAATTAGACTGCAATAAAGCTGAGGTGGGAGGAGAAAGAATATTTCCCACACAGGCCTACATGTCATCTTAAAGAGCTTTTTCTCTTATTTTATAGAATTTTCCCCTCAGCTTGCCGACTTTTCAACTCACTATGATAGAAAACACTGAAACAAAGGCCAGGAATCTTTGGCCCTTCTTTTTAGTTCTAACACTAACTTTCCATCTCACTTGTAAGACGGTGCTAGGATTTGAATTCTCTCAATTCTCTCCCAACTATGATCTTGGTATCACTGTACCCTTGTAATCAACTCAGCCTGGTTTTATAACTTTTTCCGAGAAATATTTGCCAGCCCAGTAGTGAGCAAAGCAATGGGAGGCAGAAGAGACCCAAATTTATCTAGGGTTGCCATTGGCAAAGTGGATTTTGGGAAAAGACAGGAGGATCAAGAGGACTTAGTTCATTCATAAAAAGCCTTATTGAAATGAGCACTCCAAACTGAGAGGATAGACAACTGAGACCAGAAGAACTCAGATGATGAGAAAAAGGGAGAGAGGATTTCTGATACCTACACTCAACAGCTCAATTTCTTCTACTTTCATAACATTAATATCAGTAACATTACATGTTCATTTGGAATCAAGATTATCTAAATCATCTTTCTGCTGCCTCATGCAATCCTGGAATCCAAAACTGTTGGCACAGAACTTAATCAGTTTAACTGATTCTGTACTGCCTTCATAATATTCCATTAATTATACAATTAAATAATTTTCTGATAGCTGGGAAATAACCATTTTGAACATAAGGTTTTCACTGAAAAACATTTTTTAATAATGTAATCATCTAGAGGAGTGACAAAATAGTGAAATAATTCATCACTATTTCATCATCCTTCAGCTTCCTTATTGCATTGCCCAAACTCAGGAGACAGAATTTTTGTAGTCTTTTTCTTTTTAACCTTCTATTAAACATCATTGAGAATTCAGAATTTTTCATTTCCTGTCCATAATGGTAAAGACAAGAAAATTGACAGAAGATGTTTTGCAATTGTTAGACAAGTAAGAACACAAGTATAAAAAGAATAGACAGCAGTGGTCCAGACTAATGATGATGGTAAAACTAACTATAAACTAAACCTCAGATTATGAGTCGTTATATGAGATAATATCCTAAGTATATTTTCTCTAACTGAAATATAGATGAGTCGATAATATGTTTCTAAGAACAACAATGAAATCTGTTATCCAGTTAGTCATTCTACAGGGAGGACGCTGTCATCATGAAGTATTTTTTTGACCAGAAATTTTTGTGAAAAAGACGCATTCTTTCACCTTTTATCAAATTTGTACTAAGAAATTTACTTGCTATGGTTCATACGTGGGCAAATGCTGAAGGCATTACTGAAAGGAGATAAAGATCCCAGAAATCAAAAAGTTCACTGAATTGATCATTCTAATCAATATTATGAAGGCATTTTGCTATTACAGACTGAAGAAATTGACCATCCTATTTTCGACAGAACTATGAGCCATGAAACTTTTCAAAGCACTGAATTTTGTGGATAAAAGTGTAAGAACCAGGGTGCCTGGTGGCTCAGATGGTTGAGTGTCTGCCTTCGGCTCAGGTCATGATCTTGGGGTCCTGGGGTCAAGTCCTGCATCAGGTTCCCTGCTCCTTGGGGGGGCCTGCTTCTCCCTCTGCCTCTGCCTCTCTCTCTCATGAATAAATAAAATCTTTTTTAAAAAAGTGTAAGAACCAGAGGTAATAACAAAGCTGCAATCTCTTAGAAATATATTTGAAATCTGGATCAAGATTTATAAGATGAGTATGTTCCAGGCCATCCATGAGCAATTACTTGCATTTAAAGGATACTGCCCATTTTTGGATACATATATCTTCACACCAGAAAAATATGAAATAAAGTTTGGTTACATTTAAATTCTTATTAATTTCCAATATAGCTATTTTTCACATCCCTTTATTTTTATGCCTGTAAATTATTTGTAAAATGACTTTCAAAATGTGTTTTAAAAAGGGTTCCTTGGACTCAGATGGTAAATAGTAATGGCTGTTCTTCCTCGCATACTGCTGGCTAATAACATACAGAATTTGATAAATGGTGTAAGATAAAGTGTTGTACCTTTTCAAGAGAAGACATAATCACAGTCATTGGGAACAGGAATGGTTTTGTAAATGAGCTGGCCTGGTTACAACAAGCTAGGTAAAATTTATTAAAAATCAGTGAGGTTTGGGGCACCTGGGTGGCTCAGTTGGTTAGTGTCTGACTTTTGATTTCAGCTCAGGTTATGATCTCAGGGTTGTGAGTTCAAACCCTGTGTTAGGCTCTGCACTCAACAGGGAGTCTCTTTAAGATTCTCTCTCTTGGGGTGCCTGGGTGGCTCAGTGGGTTAAGCCTCTGCCTTCGGCTCAGGTCATGATCTCGGGGTCCTGGGATCGAGCCCCACATCGGGCTCTCTGCTCAACGGCGAGCCTGCTTCCCTCCTCTCTCTCTGCCTGCCTCTCTGCCTACTTGTGATCTCTCTCTCTCTGTCAAATAAATAAATAAATAAAATCTTAAAAAAAAAAAAAAAAAAGATTCTCTCTCTTCCTCTCCCTCTGCTCCTCCCTACCCTGCACTCACTCTTTCTTGGCCTCTCTCAAATAAATAAATACATTTTTAAAAAATGAATGAGGTTTATATAGATGGAAGGAAAATATGCCAGAATATATGGCACAAATACAAAGACAGAAGTGGAAAACTACAGGATATGTTTAGGAAAGCAAGTTGGGTAGCCTGGAAAATAAAATGGAAACCAAGATTACTGAACAGAATTTTAGATATATTTTATAATTTACTATTTTAAAAACCTTTCATCTTATAGTTGAAAGAACTGAGTTTTGAAGTTGATAGATAACATTGCTCATGACCACAAACCTAGTAATGGAGAGCCCAAGATTTCAGCCTACAGCTCCAATGATCCATGAAAATCATTTTATCTCTCTGGGTTTCCTCATCCGTAAGTAATTTTCATCATCCAGGAATCCTTTTTTTAAAATGATAATAACTCCCACTTACTTCTTGTGGCTGCTGCTGGTCTTGAATGAGATACATATTTTAAGATGCTTTGCAAACTATAGAGTTCTATATAAATAGTAGTTACTATCTCTTTCCCTAATCTTGGATATTATATTCCCAAAACACTTTCAACCTACTTGTAATAAGATAATTAATGGTAGAAGAGCCAAAGTTCTCATGAATTAGGGGAGGCAGGTGGAAGAGCAAAAATAAGTAACAGGAAAAGCTTAAAGTATTTTTTTGCTTGATATTCTACATATTTATTTATGCTCTATAATTAATTTGCATTTAACATTCCTTATGTCACTGTGATTTCCTTTACCATCTCCTACTCTTGTATTTTGATGAAACACTGGTAAATTCACCTACTTTGCTGCAGATGTCACACAGTTAGTATATGTAGGTCACTGTTAAAATGTTCACTATTTTTCTGGTTTATATTTTGGAGTCCCTAAAAATCAAATCTCAGAATAACTTTGTTTTAATAAACTGTATCAGAAGACTTTGTAGATAAAGAAAATTATAAAGATGTTAATCTGTGTATCATACAGTTTAGGTACGGGGAATTTACTCATTATTCTTATATTCTATAAACTCTTCTTTCATCTGGCCTTGAGGATACTTTATTTTATTGGATTTTTCCCTATCTTTTTTATATTATTTTCCTATCTTATGATCTGTGCCTTTCTGGATTCACCAAGATATAGACTTATGCTTGTCTACCATCTCTCTCTCAAAAAACTGATTTATTCCCCTTAACAAATTACTTTCTTTATGCTGATCACTCACAAATTATTCCCACCTTGATGTCTTCCTGTAATCTCAAACTCAACTCATCTCTTTGAGGTCATTTGACATATAGTTTCCAGATCTCTTCCAATATTGGTTGATTTTCCTATAAATTCCAACATTCATCACTGTATTTACACTGTTTATTGTGAAGTTACTTGGTTGACTCAAAGAAAAGGAATAGATATTAAAATATTCACTGTTGGGATGCCTGGGTGGCTCAGTTGGTTAAGCGGCTGCCTTCCGCTCAGGTCATGATCCCAGCGTCCTGGGATCGAGTCCCACATTGGGCTCCTTGCTCTCCAGGGAGCCTGCTTCTCCCTCTGCCTCTGCCTGCCACTCTGTCTGCCTGTGCTCGCTCTCTCTCTCTGACAAATAAATAAATAAATACTCTTAAAAAAAATATATTCACCATTGTTTGTCTTTTAAAAGCAAAATGGAGGGGTGCCTGGGTGGCTCAGTGGGTTAAAGCCTCTGCCGAAGGTCATGATCTCAGAGTCCTGGGATCGAGCCCCGCATCGGGCTCTCTGCTCAGTGGGGAGCCTGCTTCCCTCTCACTCTCTGCCTGCCTCTCTGCATACTTGTGATCTCTCTGTCAAATAAATAAATAAAATCTTAAAAAAAAAAAGGCAAAATGGAAACATAAAGCTTACACTTAGGTCAACTCTCTTAAACCTATGAATAATTTCCTCAACTTCTTGTCCATTTGGGGATAAATCCCCGATCTCCTATCATTGTACCATGCCAAAGATCAATTGTGCTAACTGATACTTCAGGTACATCTATTAGGCCATTTGGCCCACTCAATCAGTGGTGACTGATTACCTTGGTTAATGTAAATGAAACAAACAAAAATTTATAAAATCAGTAACCCTGTATTACTTTTTTAAAATAGTGTAACAGAAGAATAAAAATCGTGAAAAGGAAAACTATTATAAGCTGTTGGAACCTAAGGGTGAAAAGGAGAGTATTTAGTACCAAAAGGGCAGGATCATTAAAATGAGAGAGGTGTTGAGTGGCTAATGTCAAAAAGACATAAAAGCATGAATTCCCACCTAATACTTTTTGTACTGAATATTACAGTCATGGACTCTAGTGAATATTACAGAGTAACAGGGACTCACTGAGCTGTCATGTAACCCTATGGTAGAAGCCACATCTCCTGGGCAAAAACTACCAAAGTCAGGTCAATTTCCCTTTATCTAGTCATCTTTTGACAAGTCCTCTTGACTTCTAAGTTTGAGTAGTCACTATTTAAGGAGTTTTCAAAGAAGTAGTAATGGCAAAAGTTAACTATATGCTGATATGCATCTCTGGAGATACCAGACTGAAGCTTGAAGTCACAGATTTGGGGAATATCATGAAAAGGACAGACAGTCTTAAAACCATGAGATGAAGGTCAACCAGCAAATTGTGAAGAGTAAGAAGAGGACTCCAGACAAAGTTCTCAGACATTCTTCTATTTAATAATGTTCAAGTGTTAAACCAGTTAGGCATCTAAAAAGGAAAAGTCAGAGAAGTAGTAGGAAGGCAAGAAAAGAGACATTTTCCTAGTTAAAAAAGAAGATGCAGTTTTGGGGCACCTGAGTGGCTCAGTTGGTTAAGCGACTGCCTTCAGCTCAGGTCATGATCCTGGAGTCCCAGGATCTAGTCCCACATTGGGCTCCCTGCTCAGCAGGGAGTCTGCTTTTCCCTCTTACTTTCCCCCTCTTGTGCTCTCTCTCTTTCATTCTCTCCCTCTCAAATAAATAAATAAAATCTTAAAAAAAAAAAGATTCAATTTTGTATCGGAGAAAGTAGTTGATAGTGATACAAAAAATTAAGTATTAAAATAGGTTGATGGATTTAGCAAGCTGGAGAGAAAGAAGCCTCAGATAGAACATACAGTGAATACAAAAGAATTAAGGAACTGTAACTAAACTGCAGTGTCAGTATTAAACTTAACTTTCTTGTGCACCTCGAAGGCTCACTTGGTTGGGCAACTGCCTTTGGATCAGGTCATGGTCCTGGAGTCCTGGGATTGAGTCCCGCATCGGGCTCCCAGCTCCATGGGGAGTCTGCTTCTCCCTCTGACCTCCCCTCTTATGCTCTCCATCACTCTGTCTCTCTCCTAAAATAAATAAATTAAATCTAAAAATAAATAAATAAATAAAGACATTGGTAATATGTCAGATCAGGAATTCAGGACGACGATTCTCAAGGTTCTAGCCGGGCTTGAAAAAGGCATGGAAGATATTAGAGAAACCCAGTCAGGAGAAATAAAAGCCCTTTCTGGAGAAATAAAAGAACTAAAATCTAATCAAGTTGAAATAAAAAAA
>ML110469.1:0-11803 GCA_003697995.1 Taxidea taxus jeffersonii
TTTTTTTTATTGTGAGATATTTGTAAATTCATGTGCAGTTGTGAGAAATAAGGTAGATCGATCCCATGTAGCTTTTAGTCAGTCTCCCCCAACAGTAACACCTCGCAAGACTGCAGTGTAATACCCTAACCATAATACTGGCACTCGTGCATCATCAAGATGTGGACCAGTTTCACCACCACGAGGATCTCTTCAATTTTCCTTTTATAGCACAGCCAACTCCCACTACCCAGCTTAACCTCTGGTAATTGAGCATCTATTCTCCGTTTCTGTCATTTTGTCATTTCAAGAATGTTGGATAAATGGAATCATGCAGTCTGTGGCAATTTAGGATTGGCTTTTTTCACTCAGCAAAACTCCCTGAAGACTCATCATCCAAGTTGTTTCATGTTTTAATAGTTCTTTTTTGTTTTAATTGCCGAGTGGTACTGAATGGTACGGATGTGCCAGTTTATTCAACTACAGAGAGACATCTGAGTTGTCTCAAGTTTCTGACAATTATGAATAGAGCTGTCATGCACACTCAGGTACAAGTTTTTGTCTGAAGATGAGTTTTGATGTCTCTGAGATCAATGCCAAAGTACAGTTGCTGGGTGGGACAGCAGCTGCACATTTAGTTTTATAAGAACCTGCCCAAGTATTTTTAGAGTGACTGAACTGTTCTACATTCCCATTAGCAATGCACGAGTGATCAAGCTTTTGACACCATTTTTTCTTGAACGCCAATCTGATAGGATGGTGATAATTTTTGTGGTTTTAAAATTTGCATTTATTTCCCTAATGGCTAGTGACTCACCCTAGTGAATATCTTGCTCATCTACCAACTGCATATCATTTTTAGTGAAATGTCTGTTCATGTCTTATGTTCATTTTTTAATCGGATTGTTTCTAAATGTTCAGTTTTGAGAATTCTTTGTATATTCTCGATACTAGTCCTTTGCTGGATGTATGGTTTGCAAATGTTTTCTCCTGGCCTGTAGATTGTCTCTTGTTTTATTTTTTAATTAACAGAATATTTTCTTAATTATCTTTAAACAGGTTTAGATTTACAGAAAAATGATCAGATAGCACAGAAAGTTTCCACATGCCACCCCCCCATCCACCCATAAATTTGCCCTATTATTACATTTTGCATTAGTATGGCACATTTCTCATTATTAATGAGCCAATACTGACACATTATTATTGAAGTCCATAGTTCTTATCACTGAATAACGTTCCATTGTATAGATGCGCCACCATTTATCCATTAACCTATCTAAGGACATCTCTGTTCCCTCCAGTTTTGGGCAATTATGAATAAAGCTGCTGTAAATATCTGTGTGTAAGTTCTCTGTGGACCTGAATTTTCAGTTCAATTGGGTAAATATCCAGAAGTGTGATTTTTAGATCATATAAGAATGTATTTATCTTGGTTAAAATCAAAACAAAACAAAAAAACCTCTCAAATGGCTTTTCCAAGTGGATGCACCATTTTGTATCTTTTATATAGGATTGAATACGCTTTCATATGCTTATTTGCTATCTTCTTTGGTGAAGTGTTTGTTCAGATCTTTTGCCCATTTTCTAATTGGGTTTTGTTTTCTTATTGCTGTGTGTTAAGAGTTCTTCCAATACAAATCCTTTATGGGATATGTTTTGCAAATATTTTCTTCCATTCTGAGTCTTGTCTTTTAATTCTCTAAACAGTTTTTTTCACAGAGCAGAAGTTTCTCATTGCAATACAGTCTAAGTGATCAACAGTTTCTCTCATGCATTGTGCTGGTGTTATATCTGAAATTCTATCACCAAAACAAAGGTTACCTAGTTTCCTCCTACATTGTCTTTTAGAAGTTCTGCACATTTGTGTTCGACATTTAGGGCTATGATCCACTTTTGAGTTAAATTTTATGGAAGGTAAAGTCTGTCCAGATCTTTTTTTTTTTTTCCAAAAAGATTTCCAATTGTTCTACCTCCATTTATTAAAAAGGTTATCCTTTCTCGGGACGCCTGGGTGACTCAGTTGGTTAAGCAGCTGCCTTCGGCTCAGGTCGTGATCCCAGCGTCCTGGGATCGAGTCCTACATCGGGCTCCTTGCTCGGCAGGGAGCCTGCTCCTCCCTCTGCCTCTGCCTGCCTCTCTGTCTGCCTGTGCTCTCTCTCTCTCTAACTAATAAATAAATGAAATCTTAAAAAAAGGTTATTCTTTCTCTATTGAATTGCTCATACTCATTCACCAGCAACTAACCATATATTTGTATGGATCTATTTTGGAGCTCTCTGTATTGCTTCCATTGATCTATTTGTCTATCCCTTCACCAAGACCACACTGTCCTGATTATTGTAGCTTTATAGTAAGTGTTTGAGTCAGATAATGTCAGTCCTCAAACTGTCTTTCTTCTTCCTTGCTGTTGTGGTGGCTATTTTCGGTCTTTTGTTTTTCCATATAAACTTAAGAATCAGTTTGGCAAAATCCACAAATCACTTGCCTCCAAGTGGAGGTAGAAGATTAGCTCCTCACTGGGCCCCATTCATAGCAGAGGAGGAGTAGGGAGGAGGTAACTGCCAGCTAGCCCCACTTCTCACCACTTCATTCCACCTCACTGCTGCTGGGTGGGGATGAAGGTACAGCTTCACACTGGATCCTCCCCCCACACTCCCCCTCGGGGAATCTGAGGATGGCCCTCACTTCCATGGGGCAGAGGGTGGGGTGGGAGACCAACTCTTTATTCATTCAGCCCCCCTGAAACCCAGTCTGTGTGTCTTCTTCGATTTTATCTGTTTGGCAAACATTCATCACAGGGCCAATTATATTAACTATATTTTCTTTAGAGACCCTGCAGAGTACTGCAAAGGAAGAACAACAAAAACTCAAGCAACAGAAATTAAGGAGTCTAGGAGCAATAAATACAGCATACCTTTCCCTAGGCACCGTCTCCATGTCAGACCCAAGCCTCCACCAGGACTCAGAGATGGGAAAGACACAGTCTGTCCTTTCCACCAAGTTGTACGGAGCCCCCCCCCCCCCGCAAAAAAGCCATGGCAGACCTGCAATCCCACAGCAGTGCAAAGGGGTGCAGGGAGGAAGCACCCTGCCCCAGCGCGTCGGGGAACGCCTTCCAGGGGAGCGGATAGGGGGCTGTGCCTTGGAGGAAGAATGGGTCTTAAATAGGTAACGAGAAACGAGAAACGCTATGACCCAAAGGAGCAGCATCTCAGACACCCAGCACCTTCAGCTTGTCCCACGCTTGGCCACAGCTTCTGATTTCTTCTGAACATTGATGCCGTGCTTACTATGTGTCCTGCACTCTTCCGAGTGGCTTCTTTACCGCGAGTGTCTCCTAGAATCACCTGGGGGAACTTCCCGCTTGCAGACCCCGAGGGGCTTCCCCAGATCTACTGATTCAATCCAGGAGGATGGTCCACGCCAGTTCTGTTATTTGTCTTTTGGAACTAGCTCCCTAGACAGTTCTGCTGCCCCCCATTTCTCTCCCACCTTCCTGCTTCCCCCCTTAAACGAACTCTCTGTGGTGGGCCTGGGACCCTGATCTGTAACACCTGCTGATTTCTGTGGGGGCCAATATGCCCACCAAGTCCAACTCACGCCACCAACACAAATTAACAATTTGGCTAGCAAAATTCCTGACTAGTCTAACAATGCGCTCTCACAACCCATCCTAAGAGCTAACTCCAGCGTAACCAAGGGACCACACTCCCTCTCCCCACGGGTTAAGAAATACTGCATTCCAGGAAAATGTAGGACCAAACAAAAAACCCACCTAATGTCAAGTAGAACACCATTAATAGTTTGTATTGTAAAAAGTTCATTGCTGGAGCACCTGGGTGGCTCAGTCCATTAAGTGACTGCCTTCGCCTCAGGTCACGATCTGGGCTAGGGTCCTGGGATTGAGTCTCCCATCAGGCTCCCTGCTCAGCGGAGAACCTGCTGCTCCCTCTCCCTCTGCCCCTTCCCCTGCTCATGTTCTCTCTCTGTCAAATAAATAAGTAAATAAAATCTTTTAAAGGAAAGTTAATTGCTTAATAAGCCCATCTTAGGCAGAAAACTCTTAAAGCAAACTTGGTAATAACCACTGGGGGAAAAGAGATCAGGCTGCCCAAACAGGCAGTGAGGATGAGAGGCCACCTGCTGTGTGTAAAGAGTAGAATTTTACCACATGACGTCACTCTAGTACTTGTTTATGCCCCCGGCTACCTCAGGCAAGAGAATTCGCTCCCTCACTAAAAGATCAGCATTCTTAACTTTCGTACCTCATGAAATTCCATCATATTTGCTGTTGTTCATTACTTTGTATTTGTTGTTCACTACTTGAAAGCAGTTTTTATGACTTTTTTTTTCTTGGTTAAAGAAATCGGTAATTTACAGGAAGGTAGGAAACAAAGGCAAGGAGGCATTTTGGAATCACAAAACTTCGATTTAGCACAAGACTGATTAACCAGGCAGGTGAAGTTGGACAAGATTTTGTAATCTTTCCAGGCTCTAATGTCCTCATCTGTGAAATGGGGGGAATACTTTAACTTCTACCTCATAGGCTGGGAGTAAGTTATCTCGGTCAGTAGTCGTGTTGTGCACTGGGGTTGCAGAAAGCTAAGAAAGTCAAAGTTCCCGCTTTTAAGGAGTTCCACCTTTAACCTCGGGGACAAATATGGACACCAGATAATATAGGACACTGGCCAGTAAACACTCTTTTTGGTTTCTGCATTTCAGCATTGTGTGTGTGACACTCTCTGAAATCCAAGAAAAAGTCTTCACGTGTGGTAGCCGATTTGATGGGAAATAAAGTGTTGGTCCTAAGATTTCAATTGTAAGAGCCCTCTCCAACCCCTCCTCCCCGCAAACCAGCCTGGAGGAATACCACTACCGAGAAGGAAACCGAAGCCCAGCGTTCCGCTCCCACGCGCCAGATGCGCAGGGCGAGAGCGTCGGCTCACGGAAACAGCCTGCCGGTAGAGGGCGCTCCGGGCCCGGTCGCATTCTGCGCTCACTTTCCCATCAGGGCACCAGGCGTCTGAGCCCAGCTTCAGCTGGCTTCCTGCTGACGAACGCTGCCGCAGCAGTTCCAGGCCACACCAGTCGCATGTCAAGCTTCCCAGCGAACGGCCTGTGACTCGGTTCGGGCACCCCGAGTCCCACGCTCACTCTAGCCAGGCAGATAGATGGCGGCTCTGATTGGCTCCGCCCCTTGGCTCTGGAGAGGAGGTCCGCCCTGGGCCAACGTGATTCCCAGGTAGAAGACGGATGTTGGGGGGGGGGGGGGGGGAGGGGGGGGGGGGGGCATCAACTATCAGCTCCATCTGCGGCATCGTAGCTAGACCTGGGTGTGACCACGCTTTCGGGGGTTGGAGGCGGGGCTCATGGGCAGGTCTCTACATACACTCTTCCCTGTACTAGCCCTGCTTTCACAGAGTGAGCTCTTCAGCTCTGAGAAATTCACACTTAGAGGCTGACCATTCTGCTCACCCCTCTACCTGCAGCGCACGGGAGGGGGACTGTGCTCCCAGGGACCATTCATTACCGTCCCCTCCCCATCCTGTTTTGTCTCACATGCTTCAATGGTAGATCCTCCCCTATGTGGCATTTCCAAGTCCCCATCCTCTACCTGTCTCGAAGGACAGGAAGCCGCCCTCACCCACCAGGAGCACCTTGCAGGCTTCAGGCAGCAACCTTCCTGTCCTGTATTCACTTTCCTACTTCCAGAATCAGGCAGAAACCTCTGGCCTCCTGCAGTCCCTCTACCATCCTCATCTGCAGTGTGATGAGACATCAGCATCTTCTCCTATCACTTTAACACAGTCCTAGGAGGCAAGGAGACAAGCGCACGCTTGGTTGGTCATTTTGAGCGGGAAATCACTGACTCGTAGTATTCCGCCAAAATTAAATCTCCTGTTATGTCTGTGATGGGCCTGGATAAATTATTGTCAAGGAGTAAGTGTTTCTACAGTCTCTGCCACACAGAGAGGAGGAGAGGACCAGGCGAGGAGAGCAGTGGGGCAGTGATTGTGGAGAGGGAAGTTGGTGAGGATGTGGGGTGAGAGGAAGAGGCATGGTTCTGGGAGATCTCCAAGACCAACAAGTGGTAGAGGGTTCCCGTGCAGCCCTAGCTTACTGCCTGATTTGGGACCCATCACCTTCCCGTTTCCCAGTCTGCAGCTCATCAGGATTTTAGGATTAGTATTTACCAAAGGTTCTTGGAGCGCGAGCAATCTAATCAAGCAAATGATGCAGCAGCAGCAGGTACGTGTGAAGAGATCAGGGTGGGAGAAACTGGCGCAACCTGCAGCATGCAAGCCCCACTGGAAGAATTCGCATTCCAGAAAACACCAAGACACTATGATAGCCAAACGTAATGTGCCTCCTGGCACCATCGAGCTGCAGCCCCCAGTCCACAACCCCCTTCCCACAGGAAAGAGCGGGGGTCCCTGACTAGCACCACGGCCCTGCCAGCCCCTCCCCCCTGCCAGCCCCTCCCCCGGGACTCCCACCCTGGGCTAGAGACCCAGTTCTGGACAATGGGGAGGGACTAAATGGCCAGCCACTGGGCAATGAAGACCACAAGCCGGTGGCCTCCAGCACAGGCCCGGGACAGATGCAGTCCTGCAGGGTGCTGCAGATCAGGACTCCTGTCTAAGGTAAGATGCAGCTCAGCACCATCCAGTAGCCCATCAGATCCCACAGCTCACGAGTGTCTGATCCCAGATGCTCGGTCATGGGCTCCATCAGCAGAGGGGAGCTGGAGAAAGAGGCAGCAGCCACCCTTCTCTCGGCAGACCATCATCCCTGAGCTGAAATCTCACAGGACGCACCAGCTTCTCCCTTAGACCTGAAGCCACCAAATGGCCACCATGCCCAGCACTTCTCTATTTGCAGCTTTCTAATACTACCTCCACCTTCCCACCCCCAGAAACACTGAGCTCTGGCCTCATCTGCTTACCAACATGGGTGGCCACCATGTGTGATCCCGAGGGAAGGGCCACGTTCTGGTCGTACTTGCTATGAAGAAGCCCTGCTACAGACTGTTTGTCCCACCCTGGCCCCTGCCAGTCCCCGTGGTCAACTCATATGTTGAAAACCTAATGCTCAAGGTAAGGGTATGAGGTGGGGCTTTGGAGAAGTGACTGGGTCATAAGGGCAGCCCTCATAAATGGAGTAGTGCCTTCATACAAAGGCCTCAGAGTTCCCTATCCCTTAGGCCAAGTGAGAACACAGCAAGGTGCGGGCAGTCTGCAACCCAGAAGAGGGCTTTCACCAGAACCCAGCCATGCTAGCAACCTGGGCTTGGATTCCCAGCCTCCAGAAATAAATTTCTGTTGTTTAGAAGCCACCTGGTCTGAGGTCTTGTGTTAGAGCAGCCCATCCTAAAGCAACCATGTTTACCCTCCTAGAAATAATCATGGCCTGGGCTACACGACTTGGGCTCAACGACTGACATAGGCCCCTCTCTCCTGGTCCTCAGTTTCCCTGTGTCTGTAGCAAGCAGAGAATCACAGGGTTTCCAAAGGGCTTTCTGGTTTCCTTTGGCATCCTCTGGATTCAGTGGCTTGGCTTTGCCAGTGCAAACACAGCTGCCATCTGGGCTGGGGTTGGCAGGGGGGAGGGCCCCTGATAGGCAGAAATGGCCGCTCCAAATCAGAGGACCCACAATCGGGACGCACACTCGTGGGCTGCACCGTTGAAAAGGGCGGGTTGTGGGGGTGGGGATTAGGGAGAGCGTCTGGGGAGCTCCAGCAAGCAGCTGTGGGCAGCAGTGAGAAGATGGGTGACCACCAGAGCTAGAACAGGAGACTGAAGTCTGATGCCTGGCTAAGCCTCCCACCCACCACTGAACTAGGGGTCCCAAGCTAGCCCCTTCACGTGAGCCTTGGTCTGCCTCCTGGCCCATGCGTGAGCAAGCAATACACCTGTCGAGCAGGGTCTTGAACTCAGGGGGAGCTAATGGAACACTCCAGGCTCCGAGATGATGCCACCCTCATGATGGGAGGTGTGGGGCACGAGTCAGTGAGCCACAGCGCACCACCCTCTCCCCCAGCCCACCTGATACTCTTGACCCCGCAGAGCAAAAGGTGCTGAGATCTCAGTCCAAATCCCCGCCTCCCACACCCTGCCTGCTGCGGGAGAGAGCAAGAAACGCAGACTAGACCAGAATCACTGCACTTGAAGCTTTATGAGAAATTCTGTAAATGCGTAGAGTGGCTGGAGGCCACGTGCCCACCAGGCCCCGCCTGCCAGGACCCCGGCGCTCAGCACTTGCTGTAGACGGCCGCACTGCCCCGCTCCTCAAACTCTTCCTTGCTGACCCAGAGCTGCTGGAAGGCCTGCAGGGAAGCCAGGATGGAGCCGCCGGTCCACACGGAGGTCTTCCTCTCAGGAGCGGCAGCCACCACGGGGCTGTCCCCGGGGCAGAGGAGGCTCAGCTCCCTCTGGAATCGCTCGGGGAAGCCATCCAGCATGGTACAGCCGCCACACAGCAGCACGTTGGCGGCCATCTCCTCCTTGAAGCCCGCCTCCCGGCAGCGGTCCAGGCAGGCGGCCGTGAGCACAGGGAGGCCGGGCTGGTTGCTGCCCACCAGGCTGGGCTTGAAGAGCATCTCGGCGCACTGGAACCGCTCCTGGCCGATGGTGATGAGCTTGCCATCGGGGAGCTCGTAGTCCACGCGCATGTCCTCCAGGCACAGGTCGAGTTCCTGCTCGGGCACCAGTGCCGAGTAGCAGCACTTCTTCTTGATGTGCTCGATGATGTGCAGGTGGTCGTCCGTGAACTTGTGGCCAGCCTCGTTGAGCAGCTGCAGCAGGTAGTTGGTGAGGTCGCTCCCAGCGTAGTCGGCGCGGCCAGTCAGGCCTGGCAGCACGTCTCCCTCCGAGATGGGCACCACGTGCGAGACACCGTGCCCGCTCTCCACCACCAGGCCCGAGGTCTTGCCGTACGAGTAGATGGACAGGAGCGACTGGGACGTCACATGCATGGCAGGTATGCCAAAGGTCTCGAACATGAGCTCTGCGTACTTCTCCCGGTTGCTGCTGGGGCTTAGCGGGGGGTCGGAGACCAGCACCGCATGCTCCTCAGGGAGAATCTTCATGGCCGTGTGGAAGACGTACTCCCAGATGCTCTGGACGCAGTCCCAGTCCACCACGATGCCGTATTTGAGTGGGTTCATCAGCTTCAGGGGCGCCTCTGTGTTGAGCAGCTCGTGGCCCACGTAGGTCTCCTTGCGGGTGTCGCCAGCATCAGCTGCCTCTGAGTAGCGCTTGCCCACAGTGGAGGAGATGAAGTAGGTGGGCCTGGGCTCGCCGGCATAGCCACACTTACAGTACTGGGAGCCCAGGTCAATGATGAGGGCCTTGATCTTGCGCACCTTCTTGGGCTTCATCTTCAGCGGGGTGGCCAGACCTGCGTCCCGGATGCCAGCTTCAGAACCTGGCAGTGTTCCTGCCTCTCCAGGATCACCCTGAGCCGTGCCCAGGGGCATGGGGCTAGGGCTGCTCCTCGTTGCCATCTTCCTTCTTGGCTCACCTTTCTCACATCCACATCCTAGAGCTCCGTGGGGAGAAATAAGACGGTCTACCTCCAGCAGTGCCTTGGCAACCCCTCGGGATTGTGATGTCACTGAGGGCCGGTCCATTCTGGCAGCCCAGGGAAGGCTTGGCCTCGGCAGGCCCTTGATCTGCCACCCCCACCGCTGTCCACCTAACTTGACTCTGCTCTAAGACATAGAAGGCAGCCAGCAGTTTTAGAAACCCAGGCACACTGGGGTGTCAGGTTTCTACCCCCTTCCCTTCCACCCCTGCTTCTAATGCCCTGCCCACTGACTGAACACCTTTCCTTTCGCTGCTTCTTGGCTGAGAGGATACTAAATATTTGAGCCCCTACAGTAAGCCAGGCACCGTACCAAGTACTGCACATATGTTACTCCCTAGAATCCTGACAGGTATAGGCCGAGCTGAGGAAATGAAGGTTCAGAATTCAAATGACTTGCTCAGGAGCAAACAGCTCTTGAAATGTTTGTATTTTTATTCAAGTTCATTCAACTGTGTGCACCAGGTCTTAGAGCATGAAGGCTCCAACAGTACCTTCATCCCTTTGTTTAGCATTTACTGGGGCTGGTGGCAGGTCTAGCCCAGGAGAGATTGCCAGTGAAAGATGCCAGAAGCCTGGCCACAGCAGCATCCCCTCTAAGTGGGAAGGAGACAGAACAGATGCAGACAAGTCTGTAGGTGGAAGTCTACTGGGAGAACAAAGGGGCATGAGGAAGGAGTGATTAGTGGAGGGAAGGAGTCAGCAGGTTCTAGTGAGAGGTGATCCTAAGTCAACTACCATGTGGGTATTTGTCAAGTAGTTAGGAGGAGGGGACAGCATCCCAAGCAAAGAGCACAGCCTGTGCAAAGGCCGGAGTGGGGTGGGGGGGGGGGAATGTTGGGAACTTCTAGTAGTTAAATGTTTGGAAAAATAGATGAGGCTAGAGAGTTTATGGAGCCAACTAGGAAGGGCCTCTAATGCTTGGAGTAAGAGCTTGGGTTAAATGGAGGATAGGTGGGGAACAAAGATTTTAAGCAAGGGGGTGGTCAGATCTGACCGCTGGAAAAGTTGGACAAGATCTGTGTTTAGCTGTGATGCAGAGGGGCAAGGCCATGGAAGACATTCCTATAAGACCTGAAGGAGACCTAAGCCTGGCTGGGACGGTATGGAAGAGAAGGACGAACAGGTTCTCCAGAAGTTTAGAAGGTAGAATCTTATCCACTTGGTTGGTTCCCCAACTATCTCCCATTCAACCCAAGTTCTTACTCTAGCATTTAAGGCCTTCTCTCATTGCTCCTGTGACATCTCACCTCAAAAACTGCATTTACATCAGATGATTAGACCAGCTGTGGGGAGTGAGGGAGAGGGAGGGATGAATCCCTCACCTCCACCAAAGCAAAGAAAGATGGCCTGTTGTCCAGAGCAGGCAAAGTCATTAGGTTTCCATAGGGCCCTCCATCCCAAACCGTCCTCCTTCAAAATACAAAACAAAACAAAACAAAACATCTCCAGGTGATCCGTAAGAAACCCTGTACTTTGGCATTTTCCTTACTAGATTATCTTTCTTCCCTCCCATAGATGCTAAGATTACAGGGACCCAGTTCACCTTTCTTTCCAAAATCAAGGGTGGATGGTGTCACCCAAAAGCCAGAGCAAGGATACCAGCTCAGGTAGAGATGTGTTTCTGGGTCTCATCTTTCCAGTTTTTTCCTCCACTACAGGAGGGCCTCAAAGTTGCTTTCGGGAAGGATCAACTCATGGTTTTCTAGCCTAGGCCAGAGGAGCAAAAAGTAGATGTGATCCCAGAGAAAATGTGACCCGAGATAGTTTGAGCAACAGAGGGTGCCTCTAACCAGGAGGGAACCTCACCAGAGACCCCTGGGAGCCCATGAGTACCTCAGATGGTGAGTAACAAGTACAGGGGCTTCTGCATGCCAGGCACTGAAGGTTTGGAGTGCAGTGTGCCAAGGGTCTCCATATTCTCCCATCATTGATACCATTAACTGTGTCCTGACTCCCGAGAGGAGAGAAGGAACACAAAGGGGAACATAGAAGCTATGGGCAAAGGGCTTCACTTGAGAGTCCAAACATGGGAAATTCAGAAAGGTGAACTAAAAGGAGTGAAAAGCATCCAGTGACATTAGCCTGAAGGATGTGGGGTAGACCAAGAGTCCCTGCACTCTTAGGCCTTACAGACAGGAAGGAGTGGGTGTCTTTAAGCCCACACAGCACCTCTCCCACCCACACTGACAGAAAGAGCCAAAGAGGGGTAGGCCTGGGTGGGGAGGGGGGGGG
>ML110469.1:12203-51711 GCA_003697995.1 Taxidea taxus jeffersonii
GGGGGGGGGACATGTGCAACACAGCCTGGCAGGCTTTAGTGTCTCAGTGAAGTGGGAAGCACAGGTCAAGGGGCAGAGTGAATAAAGGTCCCCAAAAGAGGTCCCCATCTTTAATCCCTGGAATCTGTGAATGTTACCTTTCACGGCAAAAGGGACTTCGCAGATAGGAATTAAAGAGTTTGAGATAGGGAGGTTACCCTGCATTATCAGGGTGGCCCTGAACTAATAATCAGGGTCTTAATAAGAGGGGGACAGGAGGGTGAGGTCCAAGATAGGTCAAAAGAGGCAGAAGTTGGACAGGTCTTTGAAGATGAAGGGGCCCCAAGCCAAGGAATGTAGGTGGCCTCTAGGGAGCTGGAAAAGGCCAAAGATGATCACCTAGAGCCTTGGGAAGGAATGCGGCCCCCCCAATAGCTTGACTGTAGCATAGAATGATTGTGGACTGCTGACCTCCAGAATTGTAATTAATAAATCTGTGTTTGAAGCCACTAAGTACATGGTAATTTGTAACAGCGGCCACAGGAAAGGAGCATAGGCTCTTACAGGAAGCCAGGGCAATGAAAATGTGCTAGGGCAGCTGCACATTTGTCCGAATTCAAGACGAGGGTTGAGAAGGAAAAATCGGTCATCCTACATTAAATGTGCCTTTGGTTATCACATAAACATTCTTTCGAAGTCAAACAATCCAAGTTGGCCATGCAAACCCCCACTGAACAACAGGCAAGTACACAGTTTTTTAGGCAGCCAGGCATAGAGTACTTTCCTCTTCTTTCAAAATTCAATGCTATCTCATCCTCTACCCATCAAACCAAGAAGCAGACACTCTGAGATGACAGCAGGACTGCCCCCATTAGACGGTCACAAGACTGGACTTGGTGCTTTTCTTCTCTTACCCCCCACAAGGAGCCAAGAGCATCCCCAGTAACCTCCTCAAAGGGGAAAGCCCTCCTTTGGAGCAACTGACTCTTTCATGAAAAGCGTGGGACCGCATAACAAAAAGTTGGCTTCTGGGTGCCCTGACAGTGACAAGTGTCAGCACCACCATGCCTATCTTCAGCGATGGCATGTGAGATGATGGGCGTGTGTGCTTAGAGACACATTTTGGGTCTCACTGAGGTGTGTCCACATCACACCCCTGGGATGAAGTCCCAGTCAGGAAAGCTTGGACCCCTGGATCCCACAGGCGAGCCATGCACCTAAGAACCTCAGTGTTCTTATCAGGGCAACTCTGTATGGTCTGACTTCATCACCGACCCAAGGACCCGCGTGAAGGAGTATGTGTACACATATGTGACTAAAAATTCTTCTGCAGGCTGTCATAAGGGACAACTGAGACACAAGTGCTTGGCATGGTCACTACAGCAGCAAGCAGTCCTGCCAAAAATCTCAATCAGGTAGTGTTAACTGTGCTCAAGTCTCTACTGCTTTCTGACCTCATGCAGAGTCAGAGCCAAAGTCCTAGCAGTGGCCCAAGAGGATGGATGTGGCCTGCTCCCCGTCCCCATCCTCTTCTCCCACCTCACATACTTCTCCTTGCTGTCCCCACTCAGCCACATGGGGGGTGGGGTGGGGTCCTCTAACTTAGGGACCAACAAACTTTTTCTGTAAAGGGCCTGATAATCAACATCATCAGGGTGCCGGGCCATGCACTCTTCGTGGCAATGAGGTTGTAGCATAGAAGCAGGCACAGATAGTGCATAATGTGTAATATCTGTACATAAATGAGCATGGCTGTGTTTGGATAAAAGCTGATTTACCAAGCACAGGGGGCCGGCGCTAGTTTGCTGGCTCCTCCTCTCATCGGTCACAGGTGCGCCTGCAACATCTGCACCTGCTGCTCCCAATATACACCCGACACACCTCCCCTCCTTCTGGTCTTCACTCAAGTGTCACCCTCTCAGGGATCCCTGCCCAGGCCCAGAACATGGCCACCATCCCCAACACCCTTCCCTGCCTTTTCTCTTTTGCCCTTAACCATTTTCCAACAGCTGTTTGTCTTGGCTATTGCCTCTCCTCACAGCCCCCACTGACTAGAGTGTAAAGTCTACACGAGCAGAGATTGTTGTCTTTTTTTCCTCCACAGCTGCCTTTTATTTCCAGTGTCCTTGCATGTAGCAAGTGCTCAATAAATAACTAATTGGCTAAAATCAGGTTTATTACCAAATCTAGAAAAAGGTTAAGTGACCTCTAAGACACTACCCCAAATCCACCCTAACATGGGACACAGGTTTCTAGTATCTAGAAAGCCCCTGTCACCAGATTACGTCACAATCAGTGATGTCATTGTTGGGAAAATTCTCAAGTTGCCCTCTGATATAAGCCCTTCAGGCCTTGAAGCCGGTGGGATCGAGGAACTTTCTGAGAGCAAGATGGCTCTTGATAGCATGTGGGCTCCCCAGGCATCAATCATCGGGGATGGGCCTGCCAAGAAAGTGGGTGAACAGGCCCCGCTACAATCACACGTCCTCCAGACTGCCTCCTTAAAAGATGGCCCAGCAAAGCGGGCAGTGTGGGTCCGCTGTAACCATTCAGAGCCAGAAGAACCTACTAAATCAACGACAGGCAGGGAGAAATCCAAGCTAGAGGTGACCAAAGCAGTGGTCGTGGACCTTGGCACTGGCTCCTGCAAATGTGGCTTTGCCGGGCTGCCGAAGCCCACGCATATCATCTCATCGACAGTGGGCAAGCCCTACATGGAGACCGCCAAAACTGGGGACAATCGCAAGGAGACATTCGTGGGGCGGGAGCTCATCAATCCAGGGGTTCGTCTCAAGCTAATTAATCCTCTGCGGCATGGCATCATCGTGGACTGGGACACAGTACAGGATATCTGGGACTATCTCTTCCATCAAGAGATGAAGATCGCCCCAGAAGAGCATGCGGTCTTGGTTTCAGACCCACCCCTGAGCCCACACACCAACAGAGAGAAGTACGCTGAAATGCTGTTTGAAACCTTCAGCACTCCTGCAATGCACATCGCCTACCAATCCCGCCTGTCCATGTACTCCTACGGAAGGACCTCTGGCCTGGTGGTGGAGGTTGGCCACGGCGTGTCCTACGTGGTCCCCATCTACGAGGGTTATCCTTTGCCCAGCATCACCGGACGTCTGGACTATGCAGGCTCTGACCTGACAGCCTATTTGATGAGCCTGATGAATAATGCGGGGAAACACTTCACCGAGGACCAGACAGGGATTGTGGAGGACATCAAGAAGAAATGCTGCTTTGTGGCCCTGGACCCCATCGAAGAGAAGAAAATCCCAGCCACTGAGCATACAATTCAGTACACTCTGCCTGACGGGCAGGTGATAAACGTGGGCCAGGAAAGGTTCCTCTGCTCAGAGATGTTCTTTAAGCCTTCTCTGATCAAGTCCATGCAGCTGGGGCTCCACACCCAGACTGTGTCCTGCCTCCACAAGTGTGACATTGCCCTCAAGCGGGATCTCATGGGCAGCATCCTGCTCTGCGGGGGGAGCACTATGCTCAGCGGCTTCCCCAACCGCCTGCAGAAGGAGTTGAGCAGCATGTGTCCCAACGACAACCCGCAGGTCAATGTGCTGCCCGAAAGAGACACTGCGGTGTGGACAGGCGGCTCCATCCTGGCCTCGCTTCAGGGCTTCCAACCCCTGTGGGTCCACCGCTCTGAGTACGAGGAACATGGGCCTTTCTTCCTCTACAGAAGGTGCTTCTGAACTCCGACCAAGCACGGCTGCCATGTGTCAGCCCTGCTGGGTGAGCACCCATCCGACGCATGGGGAGCTAAGTCCACATGCTCGCTTCTGTAGTATTAAACGATCCTCGTGTTCCCTCCATAGCGTGTTTCTGTATTTCCTGACTTAGTTAAGAGCAAGTTCATGAATGCAGCATGTGCCAAACGGAAGTCGGAGATGTGGGTGAAACAACAAAGGCACATATTACGTGCTGCTTTCTTGAACATTCTTTGGAAAAACTAGCTCTCACCTTATTCTGTCCCTTTTTGTATCCCCTGTTTTAGGAACTATCACACTGTTACATCTCAGAAGGGGAGCGTGATAAAGATATAGAGTCAGTGCTTTAGGGCATATAGAATATTCCTTTCGATCAACAACAGGAAGTCTGCTACAAGGGTTCGGCCTCTCACACGGCCGCAGAGCACACTTGATGCTTCACTCAGGCTTCTGAAGAGTGGACGAGGGTGTGTGGTTCCTGCGTAAACTGTGCTTTCCTTTAGTTCCAATAGGAACTTAGGTCTCAATACAGCTCTTACCAAACCATCGTGGTGACTGGCTGCTGAAACCTGGCATGTAATGAGCAAGGTTTATGTGTGTGTCTGAAGGGGGCAACTCCTCAGCGGCTCGTCACCCACTAGACTGGATTCCCCACCAACCCGCAGGATACACAGCTGGAACTGGGTGGGCGTGGGACAGAGGTTGGCAGTTCTGGGGCTCATGATGTGGGTCTGCGGGAACCTGCCCTACGCTGGCCATTCTACCCCAACTGAGGAGCCAGAAGGAACATTCAGTCCCTCAAGACCTGAGAAGCCCTTCCGGGGCCCAGCATGTTCTGTGGTAGTCTTACAGGGCCAGTTTTTTAAATAGAAGACGGTTTTGCAGAACAGTCCCCAATACAGTCTCTGTCCTGTCTCTAAACCTCAACATCTGGACAATGGCAGGGAGCAGCATCAAACAGTGGAAAGAAATGGGTTTGAACTCTGATCTGAGACCCTATTTCACTACCACCTAATTGTGGCTTGAGTCTACTTACCTATAAAATTGAATTCAAAGGCCTCCTTCACACAGCTGATGTAAAAAAACAGAGATAAACACTGAAATACTAGTATCTGGCCTCTGGGAGGTGATCCTAAGCGCTAGCTAGAGTTATCTTGTAGACCTCTCTTACACAGGAGCCCTAAAATCTTACCATGGTTCTTTTTTTGTTTTTTAAGATTCATTTATTTTAGAGAGCAAGCATGGGGCGAGGAGGGGCAGAGGGAGAGGGAGGGAGAGTCTCAAACAGACTCCACACCGAGCACAGAGCCTGACACAGGCTCAATCTCACGGCTGAAACCAACAATGGGACACTTAACTGATGTCACCCAAGCGTCCCTTACCATCGTTTTTAGTCACACGCACACGCAAAGGCACCTAGGCATTCAAGCACTCACAGAAGAGGTATGGGATCTCCACCATGCCCAGGGAGAAGCCCTACCAAGCCATCTTCATAGTTTGCCTAGACTGCCTCGAAAGACCTAAATGCCCAACCCTGCATCCAGGCCTAGTAAACACGGCTGACTGGCACCAGCAAGCCGGAAGAGAGAAGTACAGACCGACACAGAAGGGCTTCTCAAGTTCCTAAAGTTAAGCAAGGGTGACTAAACTTTACCCTAAAGTATCAGAGGATCTCCTAGCAGTTGGGTACATAGGGAGGTATAAGGTCTTATTATTAACCTAAATTTCTGTCCAACATTTCATGAACATTCACTGTTGGGCAGGTTAAAATTTGATTAATTCCTAACATTTGGACCTCACTGGCAGGGTGCTAAAGCCTTTGGACTCTTCCTTAGAACAATATGTTAAAATGCATAAAATAAAATACACAGAATTACAGAAAAAACCAATCCTATAGAAACATACTATCTTTAAATCCCTTATCTATGAACCCCAAGTCAAGGATCTCCAAAAAGGTGAGTTTTGACGAAGGAGAAGCATGGAAGGGTAGTTCTGGAGGGAAATCTCCAGGCCACCGTAGGTCTAAATGTTCTGCTGCAGTTTAAAAATGAAAACATACCAGGGATGCCTGGGTGGCTCAGTGGGTTAAAGCCTCTGCCTTCGGCTCGGGTCATGATCCCAGGGTCCTGGGATCAAGCCCCACATCGGGCTCTCTGCTCAGCAGGGAGCTTGCTTCCTTCCCTCTCTCTCTTCTCTCTGCCTGCCTCTCTGCCTACTTGTGATCTACATCTGTCAAAGAAATAAATTAAAAAAAAAAAAAAGAAAACATACCAAAAAGAATAAAAGAGAAAAATACAATATAAAGCTGAACAGCTATGTACCTTTTTCAAAATACCTTTATGGGAGCACCTGGGTGGCACAGTCAGTTAGGCATCTGTCTCTTGCTCAGATCATGATCTCAGGGTCATAAGATTGGGCTCCACATTGTTGGGGGTGGGGGGAGGGTTCCACACTCAGCAGAGTCTGCTGGAGTCTCTCTCTCCTGCTCCCTGTGCTCTCTCTCTAAAATAAGTAAATCTTAAGAAAAAAAGACCAAAAAAACCACACAACCACTTCCATGAATTCTCACTTGATCCTTACACAATTCCCCTTGTAGGAAAAAAGTCATCCTCACGAAAGAGAGAAAGAGATGAATAGTTTTAGTAAGTACATGAAAGTTATCTTAGCTTAGTGGTTCTCAACTGGAGGTAATTTGACTCCACGGCAATGAGACAGGTAGCAATGTCTAAAAATGGTTTTGGTTATCAGAACAAGAGTGGGGGATTTATAGTGCTGGCATCTAGTGGGTAGAGGTCAGAGATATTGCTAAACATCCTATAATACACAGGAGAGTTCTCTATAACAAAGAACGATATGACCCAAAATGTCAATAGTGCCAAGGTATACAATGGTGCTAATGGGTACAAAAGACAAGATTCAGTGAGATTAAATGTGCCTCGTTCAGGGGTGCCTGGGTGGCTCGGTCAGTTAAGCATCTGCCTTCAGCTCAGGTCATGATCCCAGGGTTCTGGGATGGAGCTTGGCAGGGAGTCTGCTTCTTCGTCTCCCTCTGCTCCTTCCCCTACTTGTGCTCACTCTCTCTCTCCCACAAATAAATAAATAAAATCTTAAAAAAAAAATAAGTCTCTGTCCAAGGACACTAAGATGGGTGGGCCCATGGCCTTCTTCTTTCCTGTATACCAGGAGAACATCTGTTGGTGTTAAAACCCTTGGTACTCCAGAGCCAGTAAGATTAATATAGGCATGAGGCAGCGGCGCCTGGGTGGCTCAGTGGGTTAGGCCGCTGCCTTCGGCTCAGGTCGTGATCCCAGGGTCCTGGGATCGAGTCCCGTATCGGGCTCTCTGCTCTCTCTGCTCGGCAGGGAGCCTGCTTCTCCCCTCCCCTCTCTGCCTGCCTCTCTGCCTGCTTGTGTGACCTCTGTCTGTCAAATTAAAAAAAAAAAATCTTAAAAAAAATATATATATATAGGCATGAGGCAGAGGCAAGGGCTTAGGGAACATAATGACACAAGAATCAATTCAGTGTCCCCAAATGTCACCATATTAGCTTTGACTTGTCTACAGCTTCTGGGATGTTAATGGGTTACCTAGCTTCTAAGACGTTTATTCTCCTCACCTCAGTTCCTAATAAATATGGCAGACAAGAAAGGACAGCCCAAAACTCCTAAGGGCTTGTTCAGGTGGTGCTTCCAGTGAAGCACAAATTTATGGGGAGGCACAGGAGGTGCGTGCAGTGTATGGCACAGGAGGTGGGTAAAAAGCTGATTTTCCTTCCCAAACTTGTAGTAACCTTAAGTAACTAAGAATCATTAGTTTTATTTATTTTTGAAAACACCCTCTTCAGTTATGGCTATGAACAATCCCTAAAAGGTAAACCTGTGTGTGTGTGCGCGCGCGTGTGTATAGACATGTATGGAAAATGAATTTATTTTAAAATATGTGGCAGTACTAAAAAATTACATCAAACTACACTCATAAAGACATAAAAAAAAACATTACCTCCTGCCTCAGTTCTTTTTTAAGTGTATGTTTAAAATGGATTGTAGGACACAGTCCTCCCCAAGTTCCCTCTTGATGTCTGAAGCATCTGAGCAAAACTGACTCAGTGGGACCAACAAAACAATTGGAGTTTTTAGCTTACTGCAGCATGAACTTGCTTTGGGGCAGAGTTCAAATCTGGTAGAAGAGTTATATATTCTTTTCCAGGACCTTGACAGAGCCTTTCCCACAAATTAGGTGTTTATCATTTCCAGAAGTTTCTCCTCTTCCCATACACTGCACTTTCCCCATGAATTCTTCTGTGACTTTGCCTTTGGTCTGGGAGGTCTGCTCTAGCCTGCTGCTTTTCAAATGAACAAAATTCCATCTTGCTCACAGGAAGTAGATAGTAATTGATAGGTATTTGTATTCACATAAATTCTTTCTTGCTGCTTCAATACATTATCTCAAGGAAATGGAACATCTATGAAAAACCACACTATTATCAACAACACATTTACTTCTATTCCCAATCTATCAGGCATGGGTGCCCTTACCATTATCCACAGCAAGAACACTAGAATATATTAAAATGCCATATAAGTTACTATGTTTATAAGTAACATATAAGTTACTATGTTACCCAGGTCAAAGAGTAGTCAGAAAGCACTTTCAGCATTTCAGTGTGGGGCCCTTAATTATAGCGATCCATTACAAGTGTAAATCATAAAATAGATTTCTGTAAGGCAGGATATATCTTTTTTTCTTCCCATTGTTTTGTAAAAAATTTTCAGACACGGAGAGAAGCTGAGTTGTACAAGCAAACACACCTAGATTCTATCATTTACATTTTGCTATTTAGGGAACGACTTTAATTACAATTCTGGGCATATCTAGACCCCGCAGATCAGAGGCAGCATTTTCATTTACGCACGATCATGAATGTCTGGTTCTGGTATTAAAGGCATGGAAGAAATTTTTAACCTTACCCAAGAGTCAGCCACAAAACTGTTGTCAAAATGAACTGAGCTTTTTCTAGATTCATCCAAAAGAGAAAACATTCTCATATTTTTCCAAAGAAAATAACGGAAAGAGGTCAGTGAAGCACCATAAAGAAAAATAAATGAAATGGCCTTGACATGGACAAAAACCTTTTAGTTAAAAGCAGCAATTACTTGGGGAAAAAAGGAATAACTCAATAATCGTGCATGCTGTTCACCATACTCAATGTGCCTGATACTGTTTCCGAAATGCTAATCTGTGCCAGCTCTAATACTGCTAACTCCCTTGCAGAAAATTCACAGGCAGTAGAAAGAGTCCCTGTGGACATTGTAGTGCTAGGAGCTCAATACAGTTCTAACTGGAAGCACGTGATGTGGTAAGAGATTACAAAGCAACAGCTGTCAGCATAGGAATGCTTAGAATTTCAAAGGATATATTTAGTTTTTTATTCTGCTTTAGTTCCAGGTGAAGAAGTCATTTACATGATTCAATTTCACCAACTGTTGGTAGCGCAAATAGCCATGTTGTTTATACATAATGCTTTCCTCCCAGAACATAAAATATTTAAAAAACATTATTTTCTTTTCCTCACACTTTTGAGGTAGAAGCCATGAGACATTATTCCCAATTAACTGAGGCACAAATCAGTTAATTATGTGACTTGTCAAAGGTCCCAAAATGAATGAGACTGGTCGCTGGGAATGAAAGCCAGTCTTCTCGGTGCTATAAATACCAGAAACATACTCTCCAACAGCACTAACGAAAAGAACAGTAGTTCTTACAAAATGATGCAATACTGGTTAAAGCGTAAGGTTTTGCTAGTTAAAATTATACCCAAAATAAAGCACAACTGCTTGGTGTCTGCTTAGGTCTGCTCTATAGAGCAGCTCTCCACACTGCTAGGGCAGATGGCTATCTTACTCTTCCCAGTTGCTGATGGCCAGGCCCCAAGGAGGAAAGGAAAGGAAAACCGCCTCCGCTGGGGTCATTCACTCTAGAAGGCTCAGTTTCCACTGGGTTTTTTTGTTGATCTTTGGGGGTATAAAAAGCTCAGCATCTAGAAGAAAGGAAAGGAAAACTGTGACAGACACACCTTCTTGCTAGGGGGAGCAGAGGCAGTAACTCTGTGCTAAAACTAGTGCCTGGGCTTTGCGGCTACAAGATAACCATCAGACCAGAGAGAGCTAAAGCTCCTGTGACCCTCCAGAGCAAACACAGCCTGAAGGCCCTGCCCCAAGAACAGAGATTTCCACTTTTGGCAGGTGAAGGGTAGAAGAAAAAAACGCCCACTGAGTGATTCAAGAATGTTCTAGATTTTGAATGGGAGGGGATGGTGGTGGTTACAAAACCGTATGTAATTATTAAATCTCATCAATTTTACATTTCACTAGCTACAAAATTTTCCTCAATTATAAGAGAAAAAAATGTGGCATGTTACTTGAAAAACAGAGTTAATGAACAGAAAAAACTTTTATGATAAAAAAAATTCGACACACTGATCAATAAAAATGTCCCTACTTTTAGAAAAAAGCAAATGGAGGAGGAGAAGATGGATGGGGTAAAATTGTTACTGTCAAACAAAACTCTCAGACCTCTTTCTTTTTTTTTTTTTTGAAGATTTTGTTTTTAAACAATCTCTTCACCTAACACCCCAAGATGAAGAGACAAGGCTCCACCTGGGCCCTCTTTCAGATTTGTGGTAGCAGAGATATATACAGGCAGCGAAGATATGAGAAAATACGTGTATAAAAAGATGTTCTTGGGGCGCCTGGGTGGCTCAGTGGGTTAAAGCCTCTGCCTTCAGCTCAGGTCATGATCCCAGGGTCCTGGGATCGAGCCCCGCAACAGGCTCTCTGCTCAGCAGGGAGCCTGCTTCCTCCTCTCTCTCTGCCTGCTTCTCTGCCTACTTGTGATCTCCGTCTGTCAAATAAATAAACAAAATCTTTAAAAAAAAAAAAAGATGTTCTTTCTCAGCATTACTTCCAACAGAAGTATATCTATATATATGAGCCACACAGAAATTAAAAATTATTTTTAATATTTAACCAATGTGAGAAAAATGCTCAAGATAGAATGTTTTTAAAAACATGATTTTCATATTATACATACATGTATTAGAAACGATCAAATTTTAATATTCTTTGACACGCATTTCTGTACAATCCAGATTTTCATCATTAACCTCATCAGTTTTATAATTTCACACACAATTAGTGCCTTCTACTCCAACAAACAAAAAGCTAGATAGACAAAAAGACCACAGGAGGTTTTCCTTACATACGGACACTGATACTGGAAATTCATTATCAGCAAGGCCCACCAACTTGCGTGAAATGGTTATTACACTTTAAATGAGATGATCTTATATAATACCCAGTGCTCATGACATCACGTGGGTATTTTTAAGACCGATGAATCACTGAACTCTACCTCTGAAACTAATAATATACTACATATTAACTGAATTTAAATAAAAATAAATGAGATGATCTGGGATGCCTGGGTGGCTCAGTTGGTTGGGCAGCTGCCTTCGGCTCAGGTCATGATCTCAGCGTCCTGGGATCAAGTCCCACATCGGGCTCCTTGCTCGGCAGGGAGCCTGCTTCTCCCTCTGCCTCTGCCTACCACTCTGCCTGTGCTCGCTCGCTCTCTCTAACAAATAAATAAAATAAAATCTTAAAAAAATAAAATAAAATAAATGAGATGATCTTTTTTTAAAAAAAAGAATCAAGTTAAGGGGCGCCTAGTCAGGTAAACGTCTGCCTTTGGCTCAGGTCATGATCCCAGAATCCTGGGATCAAGCCCTGCATCAGGCTCCCTGCTCAGTGGGCATCTGCTTCTCCCTCTGCCTCTCCCCCTGGCTTGTGCTCTCTCTCTCTAAAATAAATAAATAAATTAATTAATTTGAAAAAGTTATGGAAATATTCTTATTAAAAATTAGACATAAGCACAATTTTGATATCTACACAATACCAAGCACTGACTTTTTAGCAGGAAAGAACTGTGCTGACAAACTGTTATGACAACAAAACATGACATCCTTCACCTTCTCATGTCTGAATTTCTCAGTATAAGGGTTATTTTTGCAAAAATTCTTTGAAGGTCTTATCAATTTTTCCAAGTCAATTTTGATAATCAAAATCATTCCCACTTGAAGAAGTTACTTTGTTATCAATTATAACAAACCCAACTCAGCTATGATGATTCAAGCACTTCTCTTGAAATACTTTAATCCACTTTATGAAACCCTACATTTTTGCAAGACTTACAATAGATCTGCAGGATACTGCAATGTAAACATGGAACATGAAACAGAGAGACTGCCTATCAAATCATGGTTCCCACTCATGGGCCTTGTGAGTATACTTAACTCCTCCCCTTGGCTAGGGAGGAGCAGGTGCAGAACAGTGCTTGGGACTTTGTCAGTAGTTCACGTGCCTATTTTTAGATTATGAGAACCTCTCTTTTCTTATGCCATCTTGTAACCACAAGGGCATTGATAATACTTATGTACTCAGATAATGAGGAGCTTCAAATAGCGTCTTTAAGGCTCAGCTGGAAAATGAAAGTGCTCTTCGATAAATCCACCAGGATACTCGAAGGAAAGGTGTGACTAGACCCCACGTGAAGGTCAGCATCAGGCCAGTAGTGAGGAAAATGGGGCGGAAATCACAGCTGGATTGCACAGAGTACACACTGAGCAATGACCAAGCTGCCTTGGTCTAAGATGTATTCTTAGCATCTCAGAACTAAGTATACGTTGGGACTGATAGCAAAAGCAGCTTGTCAGCCTTCAGGAAGAAGGGGAGCTAGGGACACAGCAGCTACTGTCCCAATACATGACATAAGCTGGATGGGAAATAGTTCATTTGTTCCTGGTAGCAACATAAACTGTTAAACTTCAAACTTAGTGTAAACACCCACGGCTACTTCAAATGTCATCAGAAGGCTAGTATAGCACAGCATTTAAAGGAAAAAAAAATTCTGGAAAATGCAAGTTACAGTAGTAAAAACTCCCAATTATTTCAGAACATACCACTAACTTTTGAAAGCTCAGAGGCTGGTATGCTTGATTGATCCACCTAAAGGGTAAATACTCAAGCACCAAATTGATCAGTCAAAAGTTTCTAACTAGGGGCGCCTGGGTGGCTCAGTGGGTTAAGTCTCTGCCTTTGGCTCAGGTCATGGTGCTCAGGGTCCTGGGATCAAGCCCCGCATCGGGCTCTCTGCTCCGCAGGGAGCCTGCTTCCTCCTCTCTCTCTGCCTGCCTCTCTGCTACTTGTGATCTCTCTCTCTGTCAAATAAATAAATAAAATCTTTAAAAAAAAAAAGTTTCTAACTAAATTTAAAAAGAGTCTTTGGGGCTTTTACATTTAAGGGCTACGCAATCTAATCAGGAATCATCTCCCCTGCCAACAAATAAAAAATAAAACTAAACATTTTCCGTAAACTTAAATAGGAAATGCAAGTAAAATGCTAACATTCTTTGGATTTGCTTTCAAATAATATTGTCAATCCTAAAGATGGTTATGAAAACGCCCCCAAGATGCAATGCATAACTACCAAGAACCAAAAATGATGACTCAGGAGAATCCTTAAAATATATAAATAAATTGGACTATTTGGACTCAAACTTCAACTATGATGTGCGTGTATGGGCAAGTGTACATCCAATGATCTTTTAAAAATTTATACACTTAATGTCAAGTTGGGTTCCCCACCCCTCTGGCTCCCAAAATCAATTTTATAAAAGATATACTCATAAAATTGAGGGAAAACTGTTGTCAATACCTGATCTTTCCTCACACCACTGATCTTCTCAACTCACAGAAAGATACTCCTGCCAAATACTGTGATAATTTGAAGAGAAAACAATACTAACCGAGAACAGGAACTGAAGTCTTCTGCTGCTGATAAGAAGCCATAATACTATTTGCAGTAGAATCAGGACCTAGAACCTAAGTAGAAAGCAGATCAGCAAAGATTATTTTACCCTTCTAATGACCACAGATACCAAAGGCCAAGTTTCTGCCAGCAGGAAATAGCAAGTCATTTTCAAGTTATCAAGCACAGTAATTCTCTTCTCCTTTGTGGTCTCAACTCAGACCTCCGAATTTCCTTTCCTCCAGAAGACAAGGTAATGATGAGGGGAAAATAAAAAAAGGAAAATCTTAAGGAATATAAGCCATACCCTGAGGGGAGGAGTACAATAGGTTATAGAATACACAGAGCATCAAAATGCCGTCAAAAGATCTGTGTGAATTTTGATATTAAAACAAATATGTGCATGTATCATGGAGTAGAACGCAAACTGTGCACACGTGTTCACGGTAAAACCAGAGCCTTCACAGGAATTCCGTTTGTATAAGGCTCAGGGGACACACGCCAGGCCCTCCGCTTTGTCTTCACTTGGCTCAGCATGCATACCCCTGGGGACACCTTCTCAGCAGCAATGTCTTGCTCAAAGCACTTCCACATGACTCAGTGGATCCTGCACCTGTTATTACCATGATTTACCAACCAAAGCAAACCCATGATTTTCTGGTCATTTCCCCCAGAAGACTGTTAAAGCTGATGTCTCAGAAATTAATATGATCTTCAGCCATCAAAAAGAATGAAATCTTGCCAACTGCAATAACATGGGTAGAGCTAAAGTATATTATGCTAAGCAAAAAAAGTCAGAGAAAGACAAATACCATATGATCTCACCCATATATGGAATTCAGGAAAGAAAACAGATAAACATATGGGAAGGGAGAAAAGAAAAAAAGGAGCAGGAAACAAGCCATAAGAGACTCTTTTTTTTTTTTTTAAAGATTTTATTTATTTATTTGAGAGAGAGACAGTGAGAGAGAGAGCATGAGAGATGAGAAGGTCCAGAGAGAGAAGCAGACTCTCCGTGGAGCTGGGAGCCCGATGTGGAACTCGATCCCAGGACTCCATGATTGTGACCTGAGCTAAAGGCAGCTGCTCAACCAACTGAGCCACCCAGGCACCCGCCATAAGAGACTCTTAAGATAAAGAGCAAACTGAGGGTCCATGGAGAGAGGTGGGTGGGGAATGGACTAGATGGGGGATGGGGATTAAAGAGGACACTTGTTATGAGCACTGGGTAAATTATGTAAGCGATGAATCACAAAGTTCTACTCCAGAAACCAGTACTGCACTGTAGATTAAGTAAGATTTAAATTAAAAAAAATTAAAAATTAAAAAACATACAAAAAGTTTTTTTTTTTTTTTTAATTACTATGATTTGACTAGAAGAGGGTAGGGGAGAGCATGAGGAGGTATTATAAACTGCTAAGCTTCAAAACCACTATAGTTTTGAAGATGACCGCATTTCTTCTATGAAATACCTATTTTAGTAAATTCAAGTATTTGTGGGGTGCTGATTCTCAACTTTTACTTTTAAGGTATGCTAAATGTACCCATATCTACCCTCTTATCTAACCTTCAGAACATTCCAGTGAAGTGTACAGGAAAGTACATCCCCATTTGTAAATGAGGAAATCAAGGCCCCAGTAAAGCTTATGTGTTTCTTTTTTTTTTTTTTTTTAAAGATTTTATTTATTTATCTGACAGAGAGATCACAAGTAGGGAAAGAGGCCGGCAGAGAGCCCGATGTGGTGCTCGATCCCTGGATCCTGAGATCATGACCTGAGCTGAAGGCAAAGGCTTAACTCACTGAGCCACCCAGGCGCCCCGAAAGCTTATGTGTTTCTAATCAATGAGTTCAAAACCAGTCTCTCTCCAGGCTCCACACCCTCCTCTATGGGTTGTTGTCCCAGCTTGTGATGCTGGGACTGGGAGCCTGAGAAAACATTCTGCCCTTTGTCTGCTGCCTCATTATGCTCTGCCCACAGCAGACACCAGAGGAAGAGTGCAAGGCTGGAGGAAAAGGAATGTGCTCCTTGCTTCCACTCAACAGTTCTTTGCCCTGGTAGTAGCCGTTCATTTCAGTTTCCTTATTTCTTTACACTTACAGCCATCATGCCCCCTCGGAATTATCAGCATCAGCTGGCTGGCATCTTCTCAGAGGGTCAAGAACCGGCGAGGTAGGGACCCACCTCCAAGCTTCTGAACTACAGTAAACCCAAACTCTTCCTTTGTTCTCTCATAGTTACCAACTCAGCACTCCTTCTCTGTGTTCTTCTGCCTTCTCAGTTCTCCAATACTTGCTCCACCAGTCCCCTATATTAAATTCTCTCTGTTAAAATAACAGCTGTGGTTCTTTTCCTAAATGGACCGTACCTGACACACCAGCCTTTCTAAATCAAAACAGAAACTCTTAACAACAGGCCTGAGGTGTGAGAGACTGAGCAAAGTTCACACAATAAATAGATGACAACACATCAGAATTCTCGACAGGACACAACTGCCTTCAACATGAGCAGCAAACCTCCTCGTAACAAGAGCAGAAGCGACAAATCAGATAACCCATAAAACAATAGAGAAAGCAATTGTCTAGTTTACTTTTTTGTTGTTGTTTAAGATTTTATTTGAGAGACAGAGAGAGAGAGAGAGAGAGAGACAGCATGTATGAGTGGAGGGAGGGGCAGAGCAGAGGGAGGGAGAGGATCTCAAGCCGACTCTATACTGAGCGCGGAGCCCGGTGCAGGTTTCCATACCATGACTCTGAGATCATGACCTGAGCCAAAATCAAGAGTCGGATGCTTAACTGACAGAGCCACCCAGGGGCCCGTGTCTGGGTTATTTTAAAAAACACCGATACCATCCAAAGTCTGCGCAGGGAGGTGAGTGGCCAACTCTGGCCCTATCTCCCCCTTTCCCCTACTCTAATCTCACTGAAGCCTGGGGCAACAGTTGAACTTGCCCATCTTCCCACAACAGCTGTTTCACATGGAAAGAAGAAACAAAAGCAAACTTAACCTAGACCAAGGCGTACTCAAATAGACAATCTTCTTAGTGACAGCTTAAACATAAGCCTAGGATAATTTAACTATGGCATATCATGTTTTTAAGAACAAAGAAAATTGTGGCTTTAACTTTCAAGAGATCGTGTGAACATTAAGAACCTGTGAAATGACTTTTAAAAATGCTCGTTCTTTCTCTGAGGAAAACTTACAGGGGTAGCTGAATTCTGCTGGTGGGTGAGAGTCCAAATTTCTGGAAGTGACCTTTCCATCAGCTGGAGGGTATCTTCAAAGGCCTTCTGTAATCCCCTTCCTTGCTCATCAAACTCAAAGAGAAAGAGCACCTTTAAAATATGGTATACTTCATCTAGAGAGAAGAAATTCGAGAAAGTGGTTAACTTGGAGTCCCCAGATCCATTGCTAGGACTGTAACATAATTTCTTTCCCAAGCAAAAAATATTTACTATTACACTGCAGTTGCCATCTCCCACATTTTCTTCCATCTCCCCAAATGCTGGAGTAATTCAACCTGTCTACTACAAAAAGGAAAAGGAACACGTTGGGGCCCCAGAGGGAAAGGGTGTCTTCACAATCCTTTTCTCCAGCGTCAGTACTAATGTTTCCCAGCGGGGCTAGGCAGGGCCAGTGGAGGAAGGGCTCCTAGGTTCCCAGCTGAGGGTGGTTCAGGAACATGCCCTAAAATGACACTTCCTGCCAAAAGTCTGCCTTTCCCCAAGATGGGAAAACTGTATTGTAATTATCTGCTAAACTCTGTGCTATCCATTTGCCTTTCTGGAGGGCAAGAATCATCAGTATTGAGAACATACCTTTTAATTTTTCAGTGCTCTGTACAATTTCACTGAGTGCCTCCAAAAGGGCCAGATCCTCCAGTGGACTCCCTTCTTTGAGGCTATGCTTCTTCCGCTCTGCTTTGCGGCGATTCTTAGATGACCGTCTGTTAGAAGAAATTGGAAAGATGTTATAAAAGGGGCTCTCTTTGCACTGAACAGATTAAAATGAATGTACCTGCTGGCCACCAACTTTCTGGGAACCCAGAGAGTCTATAGATGGTATGTGTATTTGGGGGAAAATAGTGATGAGGTGTTGGGAGTGATAGCTAAAATGAATTTGGGAAAGGCAAATGTTACGAACAGGAAATAACAAGGAAAACCCTAAAAAGTAGTGTCTGGCCTTGAAATTTTAATTAAAATACAGAGTAAAATGAGGTTATATTTTTGATAATAACAGCTGGAACAACAGAACAACCAACTTAAATTTTCTAATGAAAAACAAATCTAAAGTAAAATTTAAATAAGGAGACAAGACACAGCACATTGAAATTTGGATATAACAAAACATATATGACACCCGTATCTCTCCTGCTCAGAGGTCTTTAATTATGCCACCTGTCTGGGACTCTCGCCCTGACTCTGAAAAGCCCAGTTTTGTTTTGTTTTTTAAAGATTTTATTTATTTATTTGACAGATGGAGATCACAAGTAGGCAGAGAGGCAGGCAGAGAGAGAGAGAGGGAAGCAGGCTCCCTGCTAAGCAGAGAGTCCAATGCAGGGCTCAATCCCAGAACCCAGGGATCATGACCTGGGCAGAAGGCAGAGGCTTTAACCCACTGAGCCACCCAGGAGCCCCTGGAAAGCCCAGTTTCTAACCGACTCTCTTGCAGTTTCTGATCACCCCATATGACCTCATAAATCCCTATTCTGAATTCCTAAAGCATGATTCAGCTTGTTTATTTATTTTTATTTTTTTTAAAGACCTTATCTATTTGTCAGAGAGACAGAGAAAAAACATGTGCGTGCTTGTGCACACACACAGCAGGTGGGCCAGCAGGCAGAGGGAAAGGGAGAAGCAGTCTCCTTCTGAACAGGGAGTCTGATGCAGGGCTCGATCCCAGGACTCTGAGATCATGACCCGAGCTGAAAGCAGACACTTAACCGACTGAGTCACCCAGGCCTCCCATCATGATTCAGTTTAAATATACTATCTTGCACTGTTTTATGCTTCCCAAGGATGACTGTAAGCTCTTATAACCCACATCTCCTTAAAAACTTTGGTAACATCTACTACGACTAGCATATGGGTTTTCTGGCCAAATGCTACAATGCATAAGCATGATGACTTTTTTTTTTTTTAAAGATTTTATTTATTTATTAGTTAGAGAGAGAGAGAGAGCAAGCACAGGCAGACAGAGAGGCAGGCAGAGGCAGAGGCAGAGGCAGAAGCAGGCTCCCTGCCGAGCAAGGAGCCGGATGTGGGACTCGATCCCAGGACACTGGGATCATGACCTGAGCCGAAGGCAGCTGCTTAACCAACTGAGCCACCCAGGCGTCCCATGATGACTTATTTTATATTAATAATCTCTTCTGATCCTGATTTTGAACTGAAGATGCCTGATACTGTTTTCCTTTATAAACTTTTAATTATTTAAGTGCCCACACAATCTGGTCACCTAATATTTGTTAAATGAATAAAATCAGATGTCATAAAAATTGAGCACCAGTGTAAGGGCCTTGAGGGTATGGACAAACACACGGTCCACAAAGCTGCAGTAGAAAAACACTTTAACACCAAGTCTAATTTCTTAGGTATGTGGGGAAAGCCCCTGCACACCAAATCCTGGCCTTGAGAACTGTCCTCTCTCTCCTCTGCACTGTCTGGATGAGAAACTGACCTCTTTACTCACACGCTCTCCATATACCCAGGGCCTCGTCAATGTGCTACGTAAACATGATACATACGCTGATATCCTGGAGTTGCTGTGGGAATATTTGCCGCTCATGTCACTGCCACTTGTGACACTGCTCGTTTCAGAGAAGAGGTCTGACTCTTGGCCCTGGGGCACCTCATCATCTAGAAAAGAAGAACCAGATACAGAATGAAAACTCCCCGCTGATGTAGGTTTACCTTCAATAGGGTAAGTGGGCTACAGTTCACCAGGGCATAGCTGAGGATGGGTGAAAATTATTAGAAAGTCGATCTCAAAGTGAAATGAGATAATACTAAATACAGTTACTACTACCATACACCAGCACACCAGTACCAAGGTTATTTTTCCTCTTCTCTTCTTTCTGAAAGCAAAGGAACCTTTGGAGGCAAGGACGCTCGTTCTGCTCTGCTTGGTGGGGGTGTAGGGAATGTGTGGCAGAGCTCTTCCCATTCATGCTTGGTCCTGCCCCCAGCCCTCCCCAACACACAAAACACAGACATTCAGAGTCCCCAAGGGGTTTCACGGAGGACTTAAACATCCCCAGCACAGTAATCACAGTGCAGGAGGCACAATAAGCAGCTAAGACAAAGTATGATTTGTCCCCATCATGCCCAACTGTCAGTGTCTTCAGGCAGACACTTACCCAGATTCACCTGCTGTGCCCGCTCCTTGAGATCTCGAACCACCAATAAACGGCTTTTATGGCGACTGAATGTGGCTGTCTGAGAGTCCAGAAGTGCCATATAGTTCTTCTGGGCTGAGGGTGCGGATGGAAAATATTTTGAGCAAGATGTTTAAGTAAAAGAGGAAACAAACTCGAGTAAGGCAGTGAGGGAATAAGAATTTAACAAAAAGAAACAGATAAGTAGGTTTTCCAAGCACGATTTTTTTTCCTTAATGAGAATTAACCTACATTGTTTTAGGAGAATCAACTACACACTGAAATTTCAGATTTCAGAGTTCATCAACATCATCCTAGAACACCCTGTAGCACTAAATTAGTAAAATCACCTGAACAAACACTCGGTACCCAAGAGCGGACTAGCAAAGAAAAGGAGTATACAGGAAGCTGTTAACAAAAATAGGACAGTCACTGAGATGCTTCTGAAACACAGGTATTAGGCCTAGGCAAATGAAGAGTCAGCATTTTTCTAGGTGCTCATTAGGGGAGAAAATCCAAGCAAGAAATGGCTAGATGGATGGCTGGAGGGTCAGGATGGATGCTTTCAGTAACATACCTGATATGATATGTGATATGATGTGAATGATATGAAAAGAATCCTCCCATGGTATTAATGAGGATAGGAGAGGGGGACGCAGGCCGGGTAAGTGTGGGAGCACGTGTACACATCCAGAAAGGCCAGATCCTACTCACAGGGTGGACTGTGCTAAACAAGGCAGAGCTTAAAACCAACCCCCACTGCTGGAAATCTCTGTAAGCCAAAGTGATGTCTTTCTTTTCCACTTTGCTTTTAAGGAGTCATAGTGATCACCCAAGTGTTCCAGAACTGGCAAAACTCACCTGGTTCAATGTATAAATATACACTCCACTTAGATTTACCAACTGTAAACATTTTGCTTCCTGTTTCTCTCCATACACACACACAACTATTATTTTGAACCTTTTGAGAGTAGGTTACAGATATGATCCTTCCCTCTTAAATACTTCAGAACATCTCTCTTAAGAATAAGGACATTATCATGATCTCATTGGTCCTGGGATCAAGCCCTGTGTTGGGCTTCACACTCAGCAGGGAGTCTGCTTAAGATTCTCTCCCTCTGCTTCTTTCCCAACTCTCCAATAAATAAATCTATAAAAAAAAAAAAAAGGATATTATCTAACATACGCATAATATGTAAGAAATTGGCCACTAACAGAATACTGTATTATCTACTATCTAGTTCATATTCAAGTTTACCAATTACTCCTAAATATAGATTTTTTTAATAGATTTTTTTAAAAAGATTTTATTTATTTGACAGAGAGAGAGAGAAATAGCGTGTGCATGCACACACAAGCATTGGGAGCAGCAGAGGGAGAAGGAGAAGCAGACTCCTTGCTGAGCTGGGAGCCCGATGCGGAGCTCAATCCCAGGACCCTGAGAACATGACCTGAGCCAAAGGCAGATGCTTAACTAAGCCAACCAGGCGCCCCTACAAATATAAAGATTTTTAACCGTATCTTACCATGTTTTTAACATTCAAATATTTTACATACCACCATTTGACAGTTAGCATATTTAAAAATTCTAATCAAAATTAAGTATTACACCCAGGGGAGAACTCCCATCAACTCTACGATTAAAGGACGTAATAGCAGGCAGTATTCTTCTCTCGTGGTTCCCCACCTCCACACTTCCAAATGTAGAATTCCGAGATGTAACCCCTACCTTCTAAAATGGAAGGCTTTATGTTGGTTTCTATTATATCTGGTCTGTTATATTTGTAAACCTAAAAGGAAAAAGAGAGTAGTTTTAGGAAACAAAACTCTATGTCACTGTAGAGTTAAGACATTTGGAAGCAAATGGATGACTTTCAGAGGTCACCAGGTTATTTTCAAGAAGAGCAGACCTCTACAAGGTAGCTAATGAACATTCAAGTCATTTCAGTAAAAACCAGTAACATTTCACATTTAAAAAACTAATTCCAAACATCAAGAATAAATTTTTTAAATGGTTTTAAAAATACTGCTTATCCTTAGACCAGGAACCTAAACTATTTTGACTTAATTTTGCTAGCCTCCGTAGACAAGGGATTCCAGCTGACCTTTCTCCCCTGTACTCTCACTCTGCTAAGCACCTAACACAGGGAGGATTTTAAAGATTTTCCTACCAGTCTCAGAGCTTCTTCCCAGGCAGCTCCTTCTAGTAATAAGAGCACAGCTTCTTCATAATCCTGATAAGGAAACATCAAGGCAGATAACAGGTGAATGGAGCAAGCGTGTCAGATGCCACCATGACAAATGGCACCACTGCCTACAGAGCAGCCTTCTTTGCCCGCCAGCCTACCCCTTATGGTCCCAGTTCCTAGATTCAGGCCTGGCCTCCAGTCCCTACTCAGTAAACAGTGATGCAAAAGATAACCGGTGGGTGGGGAAAGATAGATTCTGGAAATAACCACAGAACACGTGACATCGTTTCCCTACGTCCCTGAGCATCGAAACCACCAGCCAGGTCTGCGAGAAATGCCCACCACCCCAGCGACACTACCCTGTTCAATTCGACAGGCTTAAGGGCTTTTAAACTTTTCTTTCTGCTCTTCCATTTTCTTTTTCTCCCCTCCAAATTTTATTTTGATTTTTTAATTTGTCAAACCTCCAGGAAACTGAAAGATGAGTGCAATAAACATGAGTGTAACAAACCCCTGCATATCCTAAGTCTTCAAACATTTTTGATGCTTGTGGCCTTACAAGTAAAAATTTGTGAGCATGTACTACAGTATGTAATTACTTAATGTACATATAAGGCATATAAAACAAAGCATTTTCATAGGTACATATCGTGTTTATCTTTTTACTACTGAAGTACAGTTGACATACAAGGTTATCAGTTTCAGGCTCACAACACAGTGATCTGACAGTTCTATACATTACTCCGTGCTTCCCACGGTGAGTACAGTCCCACCTGTCACCATACACCGTGATTCCAGTATTACTGACTATGCTCCCCAAGCTGTACTTCTCATCTCCGTGACTTATTTACTTTATAACTAGAAGTTTTGAAACTGGAAGTAAGTGAAACAAAACACATTTTATGTTTTTTAAAGGGGGTGCAGAGAGCTGAAACCAAGAGTCAGACACTTAATCAACTGTGCCACCCAGATGCCCCTGGATTTCACCATTTTAAAATGTGTTTTGTGGATTGCCTGGGTGGCTCAGTCGTTAAGAGTCTGACTTTTGGTTTCCGCTCAGGTCATGATCTCAGGATGGTGAGATCGAGCCCAACATCAGGCTCTGCATTCAGCTTGGAATCTGCTTAAGATTCTCTCTTTCTCGGGGCACCTGGGTGGCTCAGTGGGTTAAGCCTCTGCCTTTGGCTCAGGTTGTGATCTCAGGGTCCTGGGATGGAGCCCCGCATCGGGCTCTCTGCTCAGTAGAGAGCCTGCTTCTCCCCACAAACCCCCACCTGCCTCTCTGCCTACTTGTGATCTCTGTCAAATAAATAAATAAAATCTTAAAAAAAAAAAAGATTCTCTCTCTCTCCCTCTATACCTCCCTGCTACTTTTTCTCTCTCTCTCTCCTTCCCTCCCTCTCAAATAAATAAAAAATCTTAAAAAAAAAAAAAGTGAGATACATAAAACAACTGGCTGGGTTTCCTCCAGTAGTCATGGTGATAAAAAAAGGGGGGGATGGGGGATGCATTAGATTAAAAGAGATTTAAGAGACTAAGATACAAAATGCAATACATGACCCTAAATTGGAACATACTTTGGATCAACCTACTATAATTTTGGAACCACTGAGGGAACTTGAATTTTAATTATTACATAAATTAAAATGTATTTACATGGAAAGATGAAGACCATAAACACATAAGGCGAATTTATAAAGAGCACAGTATAACTTCATTTTGGTTAACCATGTGAGAAAGAGAGAGAGATGAGTGTGTGTGTGTGTTGTGCACATGTGCATACGAAGAGCACTGCAGGAAGAATTAGAAAATAGGAGGGGGTGCCTGGGTGGCTCAGTGGATTAAGCCTCTGCCCTCGGCTCAGGTCATGATCTCAGGGTCCTGGGATGGAGCCCCACATCGGGCTCTCTGCTCAGCAGGGAGCCTGCTTCTTCCTCTCTCTCTCTGCCTGCCTCTCTGCCTATTTGTGATCTCTGTCTCTCTGTCAAATAAATAAATAAAATCTTTAAAAAAAAAAAAAGAAAATAGGAGGGACGACTAGCAAACTCTTGAGTGGTAGGAATGATGTGCTTTATTTTCTTATTAATTACTTTCAGCATTTTAAATAATCTATAATATATACAAACTACTTTAAATTATTTTTAATTAAAAATATTAAATAGAAGTAAGCATTTTCTTCCCAGACCCCAGTGCATATGCCCCACTAACAGGCCCATACCATAGGTCCACGAAGGGACATAGCAGGGTATGTGCTATTTGACCCACAGACAAAGAGGGTAGGGGGGGGGTGGCTGTTTTACCAAAATGACAATCACATGACATACAAGGACTCTGAAGTGTACAATTTGTGGCATTTACTGTGTTCATAATATTATGTGACCACCAACCTTTTTAAATTCACCTGATAAAAACACTCCCATCTCCCACTCCCTTCCTCCCCTGGTAACCTCTGATGTGCCCTTTCTCTGGGTTTGCCTACTCAGAACATATTATACAACAGAAACCGTAAAACAGGGGACATTCTGTGTCTGGCTTCTTTCACTTAGCATAATGTCTTCAAGATTTATCCAAGTTGTATCATGTATCAGTTCTCTGTTCCATTTTTTAAAATTAATTTTTCTGATTATAGTAAAATGCACATAACATAAAATTTATCATTTTAACCATTTCTTTACTGTCCAGTGGCATTAAGTAAATTCACGCTGTTGTGAAACCATCACCACCATCGTCTTCAGAACATTTTTCATGTTACAAAACTAAAACTCTATGCCCGTGAAACAGTAACTTCCTATGTTCCTCTCCCTCAACCTCTGGCAACCACCTGTCTACTTCCTGTCTCTATGATTCTGACCACTCTAGGTACCTCATATAAGTAGAATCCTACCATACTAGTCCTTTTTTATGTCTGGTTTATTTCACTTAGCACAATGTTTTCAAGGTTTATTCAAACTGAAGCATCCGTTAGTTTTACATTCCGTTTTATGACTTCATTTATTCATTTGAGACAGAGAGAGCAAAAGCAGGGAGAAAGGCAGAGAGAGAGGGAAAAGCAGGCTCCCCACTGAGCAGGGAGCCCAATGCAGGGCTCAATCCCAGGACCCTGGGATCATGACCCGAGCCAACGGCAGATGCTTAACTGACTAAGCCACCCAGGTGCCCCATATGTTGAACTTTTTAAGGAACCATCAAACCGTTTCCCATAGGGGCTGTGCCATTTTACATTTCCAGCAGCAATGTATGAGTGTTCCTATTTCTCCACACCCTTGCCAATTTTTCTTTTTTTTGATTAAAGCTATCCTAGGGCACCTGGGTGGCTCAGTCAGTTAAGCATCTGCCTTCGGCTCAGGTGACAATCCCAGGGTCCTGGGATCGAGGCCCGCACTGGGCTCTCTGCTCTGAGGGAAGCCTGCTTCTTCCTCACCCACTACCCCTGCTTGTGTTCCCTCTCATGCTGTCTCTTGCTGTGTCAAATAAATAAAGTCTATAAATAAATAAGTAAGTAAGTAACTAAATAAGTGAAACTATTCTACTGGGTACTGTGGTTTTGATTTGCATTTCCTTAATGATCAATGAAGCTAAACAACTTTTCATGCGCTGTTGGCTATTTGTATGTTTTCTTTAGAGAAATAGCTATTTAATTCTTTTGACCATTTAAAAAATGGGTTATTTTGTCTTGTTGTTAAGTTGTAAAATTTCTTGACATTTCCTGGATATAGTAAGTAAATTATAAACCAGTATGGCTCATGGACAAATACAAAAATCCTTTAGAAAATTTTAGCAAACTGAATCCACCAATTATGAAAAAGGATAATACATTATGACCAAGACAGGTTTAACCTAAGGACTGCAAGACTGGTTTATTAACATTCACAAATCAATGCAGTTCATCCTAGCACTGGTCCAAAACGAAATACCTTAGTTTGAAAAATGCATTTGACAAAATTCAATACCTCTTCATGATAAAAACTCTGAGAACCTAGAAGGGAATTTCCTCAACATAAGAGGGCAAGGATTGGCAACTTCTTTTCAGTAATAGGCTAGATAGCAAAAAATTTAGGCTTTGTGGTCATACCATCTCTGTCACAGCTCCTCAGCTCTGAGGTTATAGGTATAAAAACAGCCACAGAAAATATGTAAAAGTGTGGCTATGTTCCAATAAAACTTTATAAAAAAGGTGGCCAGCTAGATTCCTAGACTGTAGTTTGCCAACTCCAGTAGCACTACCAAGTTCTCACACCTATTAAAAAACAATAGCATGGGGCATCTGGGTGGCTCAGTTGGTTAAGAATCTGCCTTCAGGGGTGCCTGGGTGGCTCAGTGGTTAAGCCTCTGCCTTCGGCTCAGGTCATGATCCCATAGTCCTGGGATTGAGCCCCACATTGGGCTCTCTGCTCAGCAGGGAGCCTGCTTCCTCCTCTCTCTCTGCCTGCCTCTCTGCCTACTTGTGATCTCTGTCTGTCAAATAAATAAATAAATTTTTAAAAAAAAAATCTTAAAAAAAAAAAAAAAAAGAATCTGCCTTCAGCTTGGGTCATGGTCCCAGGGTCCTGGGATTGAGCCCCACTGAGCAGGGAGCCTGTTCTCCCTCCCCACCCTGCTCAGGTCCTTACTCGCTATCTCATTCTCTCTCAAATCAATACATAAAAATCTTAAAAAAAAAAAAAAAGCAAACATCACACTTAATGGTGAAAGACTGAATTTCCACCCTAATACCAGGAAAAGGCAAGGATGTCCACCAACCCTTACCATTTCTATTCAACACTATACTGGAAGTCCTGGCTAATATAGTAAGGGTAGAAAAAAATATGAAGGCATACCAATTGAAAAGATATAAAATAGTCTTTGGTCAAAGAAACCATGCTCATTAATATATAAAATACTAGAGAATTTACCCCCAACACTCCTAGAACTACTAAATAAGTTCAGCAAGATTGTAGGATATAAGGCCAACTTAAAAACAAAACAAAATTATATTTCTATTTACTAGCAACAAAAAAATTGGGATGTGGAAAAAAAAATACTAGTCAAATACTAGGTCAGAATTACTATAGAACTCCTCTCCTTCCCCACACCTTATCACCACATCACTTAAGGCTTCTTTATTGAACTTCCTTACACTTACTACATCATGGCAGGCTTCCAACAAAAAATTACACAAAGGACAAAAACCCTTTGAAGAGCCAGAACAAGCATCAGAATAAGACTCAGACGTGCAGGGATACTGAAATTACAAGCTCAGGAATCTAAAATAAGTATGATTACACCTGAAACTAATATCCCACCATATGTGAATTATATTTCAATTAGAAAAAGAAAAAAAAGAGGTATGATTAATATGCTCAAAGCTCTAATGGAAATAGCAGACAACATGCGAGAACAGATGGATAATGCAAGCAAAGAGATGGAAACTCTAAGAAAGAATCAAAAAGAAATGTTAGAAAACAAAAGCATTATGTGAGCAAAAGAAGCCAGACTCAAAAACCACATACCAGATGGTTCCATTTATATAAAATCCTAGAAAAAGCAAAACTGTAATGACAAAAAGCACATCAGTGGTTGGTAAGAGCTGAGAGTAGAAGGAGGAGATTCACTGCAAAGGGGAAGTGGGGAACATTTTGGGGTGTTACAAATGTTCTATTAGCATGGTTGTAGCAGCATCTGTCAAAACTCATCCAACTGTTCATTTAAAATTATTAATTTTATTGTATGTAAAGTATACCCAATTAAAAATATACAAATTATGAATATATAAATTAAACATATATGTGAACTAACCTTCATTTGTAGAGAAAAAAAGGATGGTGGCCTCTTATCCATTTAATTAGCCATCTTAAATGGTGTAGGTTCTACCCTAGCCTTGTTACTATGCATTATTTTATTCACTCATGTTTTCGGCTCCATCACCCAATGTAATTTCTTGCTAGGACCTGTCAAATTTTAGCAATCTTCTTTCACTCACCCTGGTTACATGAAAGACATTCAGGTATTTTAAAAGCACAATTATGTTATACAAATGTGCCTGCTAGTAACAACTGTGAAAAACACTCTCAAATCAAAGGCTAAAACTCTAGAAGGCAGTAATCCCTGGTGTCAACTGTATATCTATGTCCCATTAGTCCATGGCTGGTGTCAGCACATAGTTTTTCTTTCTTTCCTTCTTTCTTTCTTTTTTTTTAAGATTTATTTATTTTAAAGGGAGAGCAAGTGGGGAAGGGGTAGAGGGAGAGAGAGAATCTCAAGCAGACTCCCCACTGAGCATGGAGCCTGACACAGGGCTCAATCTCACAACCCTGAGACAATGACCTGAGCTGAAATCAAGAGGACACCCAACTAACTGAGTTATCCAGGCACCCCATGTCAGTGCATAGTTTTATTTTCATAGTAAATTCTACAATTCTGTCAAGAGCTGGTAAAGGTACTTGTCTTTTTAATCTGCTGGAAAATTGGAACCCATCAAGCTGCCTAAGTAAAAGACCCTTCTAACAGAGAGAATGGTTGTAAAAGCCAAAGAAGTATCTGAAATCCAATCCCTTTGTTTTAGAATGGTCCTTTCTAACTGTTTCTACCTGGCAAATTAATATAAAAAGCACAACTCCCTTGAGATTTAATTTAGTACTTTCTACCAAAGTCAAATCACTAGTGCCTATTGTGGTAGAGTTCTTTGGTATTCTACCTTACAGAACGTATTGTTTACAGAACTAATTATTTAGAAATAAGTTAAATTTAGATGTCTAAGTCAGGTCAGCAAGAGGGAAGATCTGCAGAACAAATACTGTCTCTGGACTTCCTAATTACCCCACGTTCCTCTTAATTTTCATGATCAGTGACATACAACTGGGAAGACCTTGTTTGTTGACTGGGTGGCTGAAGGGAGGAAATGAGGTTACCTGGGCATACTGTTCCAAGACTGTGGCTGCGTCACTGTGCTTCCTCTGCTCAACCAGCTTTCCTGCAAAGATAATAAACATTTGACCATAGCTGGCTTACTAAGAACAGGATTACCAAAACACTCAAGTTGAAATGGTTTTTGGAGGTTTTTGTTTTTTTTTTTTTAAAATTTTTTTTTTTAGAGAGAGAGAGAGAGAGAGAGAGGAAGAAAGCGAACCCATGTGGCCACACAAGTGGGAGGAGCAGAGGGGGAGAGAGAGAATCTTAAACTAACTCCAGGCCGAGCACAGAGCCTGACACGGGGCTCCATCTCACAACCCTGAGACCACAACCTGAGCCCAAACCAAGAGTCGGATCCCCAAGTGACTACATCATCCAGGCACCCCTGGAGGTACTTTTTAAATAAAAATAGTCCCCTACAAACTGGAGATTGTGCTCTTGTGTACATTCAAACAGAACTGCTTTAAAACAGCATTTTCCAAAGTGTTCCCTAAGACTGTTCCATAGGATAATAAAAGGCAATACCAAAAAACCATTCTTGAGTCAAGTAAGTTTGTGAAACACTGGGCATAACAACGCTCAACAGATTCCGTTGCTGAAATGCTTCATTAATATATCTTCATTACGCATCAAACTATATACTTTGTGAATTTCTGTCAGGAAATAGGAATACCATGGAGTTCTATCTTAAATGGCAGTTACAATCTAAATTTAGCACAGAATGTGAAAACCATGTACAGTCAAAATCAGCCAGGAGAAAAGGCTTACAAAGGCACACGCATGGGAAACTGACCTAGCATCTTCGGCTCATCCATTTCTTCCTCAAAAAGGAAGAGACTGCTGTTCTCTGGTTGAGCACTAAGAAGGTACTTGGCTTAGGGGTCATGCAGTGTCTTGAGATCCTGGAATCACTCAGCAAGCTGAAATAATCATGCTTTGAGAAACACACAGAACCTGAAGCTGACGACAGAGCTGGCAGACTCCCATCTTACGCAATCTCCAGCGCATATTCTCCCTGACAAAAACAGGTAGAATCACCTCCACAATTTCAACAGCTCTCTTTCTTTTCTTATATAAACTGCCTAAGTTAAAGTGCACATGAAGTGACTCTGCCTTATGTTTCTCAACAATCTCTGACCATCACCTTTCCTACCGTCTTTGCTAAGCACCGGGGAGAACTGGGTGTATACCATACGGCATGACAAACAGCAAGCTAAGGGTTATAGAGAATGTATGACAAGATAACAGGCCCTAAAAACAGAGCTGGAAGGTATAAACTACCAACACATAAGTTTCTAAAGCAGAAATAACAATAGAGCCAGAATAAACACCTACAAGGCCTAATATAGGGAATTCTCAGAAACTAAAGAGTTCACCATGGAAATGAAGTGGGCTTACAGAAGAGTGTACAGACCTAATAACCAGAAAATACCAAAAAAATAAAAGTGATAACCTCACACATTTTTATGTCCCAAATAAGAAGGAAGAATGCAAACAGCTAAGGAGGACATGTACATACGTCTGACAGAATTTAATTGGGAATTTTTTTCCAGGACTGCAGTTTTTGGGAAACCATAACAATATTTTTAAGACTCTTAAAAGAGCAAGGGCAGAATATACCAAGCACAACTGAGAAGGCAGAGCGCCTATTCACCTCTTCTCCCAAGCAGTCCTTTAGCTCTCTTCCCTCTAAGGAATCAGACTGATATAGGCCCACCTCTGGTTCAGACGATCCCTAGACCCTAACACAACACAGGTAAACTGCCTTTGCTTTCAGAACACTTATACCTCTGGCCTCTTCTTTCACCTCATTTCTCATAAATGCTATTACGGTTTCCAACAATATACTGTCTACGCCTGAATGGCCCCATTCCAAAACTCACGTTTACCTTCTCACAGGGCACATGGCCGCACAACGACTCTGTACTATTATGTAAGTTTTGGCAAATGAGGTGGAACACAAGTAACAGTGCAACGTCAAGGTCATTTCTTTTTTTTTTTTTGTCAAGGTCATTTCTAACTTCAAGTGTTCTCCTAAGGCTCTAGCTTTTTCCCCTTCCTAAGGCCTGGATTATGGGTATGGAGAAAATCCAGCTACAACCATCTGCCTGAGATGACAGAGCCATATAACAGAAGGACTTCTCAGTCCTTATGTGAAAGACAGAAGCTTTCTTTATCATGCCACTATATTTGGGGACTCTCACTGTAGCAGTGTAACCTTTACTTTAAACCACTCTAAATTATCTAGTTAATTTTTATTAGTGAATATGAGATGGTCTCAAGGTATCCTATCCTAAATTTACTTGCAAAATTGCCAAAGAAAGGAAGGAACAAAAACACCTTAGGGAGAGTTCTCCTTTGAGAGAACCTAAACAACCACGTTTACCTGCCAGAGTTCTGCCGAGGCCAGCCAGTTGGTCTTTGGTCAAGTTAAGCTGCGCTGCCACGCAGAGAGCTTGCTGCCAGCTGCCACTCGCCAGAAAGGCATCGAGAGCTTTCTCGGGGGCGCCACAGCGGGCAAACACAAGACCTGCCTGCTCATAGAGGCGCTCCTGTGTCAGGTGTTCCCCATACGCAATGCTGATATCCTGTGGCAAGAGGAGATGGGAGGCTTGGTGAGGAAAGGCAACAGTCACTTCTTAACCTCCAGTGTAGGCCGTCTCAGTCACTACATTTAAAACTCTCTTGAATTACTTAGAGATATCCTGTGCTTAATTGGTGAATTCAATCAGCCTTCCATTCAAAACCTTACTGAGGATGTGCCCTGTATTCACACAACAAATAATTACTGAGTACTATTCAGGGCAGTGGGAATCACAAAGCAATGCAAAAAATAAAAACAAACAGTTAAAACCCAAACAGTAACAAGAACCACCATCATGTTCCTGCTCTTGTGGCAACACTTATAAACACATTATGACCTGTGACATAGTGATAAAGGGACAGGGAGCGACAGGAGTGCTATTTCAGAGGGCTGTGAGGAGAAGAGCCATGTGAAGAGAGGGTAATCCAGGCCGAGAGCTACAGAAAGCACCATGGCCACCTGGCAGAAATGTGTACGGAATACACATGACAGAACAACAAGACGGCTGGTGTGAGTGGAGAAGCAAGAACACGGGAGGGAAGAAGAGACAGAGAAAATGAGAGCAAAGAGGCAGCCACTGTAAATTCTCTGTCCCCAGGCTCAATGTCAGGCAGGGCCACAGAGAGGAATACAAGACAAAGCCCCTGCCTTTAAGCAGCCCAAGGCCAGTGGGGAAAACAAAGGAGTGCAGCAGCAGTTGGTTACGTGCCGCCACTGAGGTGAGAAGGTGATCTGGGAGCTTAGTGTGGCACCCTGCCCAGGAACAGTTTTCTGGCAGAGGACACCCGAGAGTTCAAAGACAAGTGGGGCTAAAGGCAGGGGCAAGGAGAAGCCTGTTAGAGGCAGCCGGTGCTAAGGAAGCAGGCGGGAGCCAGAACACAGAGACACGGAGAACTGCGGAGGGCGGGGAAGGTGGCAGTGATGAGTGTGGCTACGGCACAGGCTCCGGGGTCAGACAGCCTGGGCTCCACATGCCAGGCTTCACATGCCAGCTCCTGAGGCAAGTTGTTTCCTCATCTATTTACCTGATCAGGTTGTCATAAGAATCACAGAATATATTTAGCAAATACCTGGCATATAAAAAAACTAAACAGATGTCTGTTTAACCAACCAACCAAACTGTATCCCTTTCTCCTAAACGGCATGAGAAAGATCTACACACTACAGGACGATCAGTCACTTGACAGCAAGGCTGGGCCGGAGCAAGGGGTGGGACAGAAGCAGGGAACCCCAGGTAGAAGCTGCCATGGTATTCATAATGAGGAATGGGGGACGACTCTTAGCTCTCCAGCCTGGGCACTTTCTTCAGAACAGGAGCAGGTCAGGGCCATTCTCCCAGATAAGAGCTCAGGATGAGGTGACTTCGTCTGAAGATAAACCATGAGGTCAAGAACAGCATTACGGACTCAGGGTCCTTACCCCTTGCCAGCACAAAGTCAGAAGAGCCTCATTTTGGCACGACTCACCTTGTACTGCTGTGAGTCTGATGGATAGAACTTCAAAGCTTCCTTATACAAGTTTTTATCTTTTACTAAGTTTAAGCATTCTGGGAAGTACTCGGATCCTGAGGAATAAGATTCATATACACAAGTTTAAGACTTTGGAAGTGTAATGGATTTCATTTATACCAATAGTCCCTACATGAAATCAACAAGGGGCCTTTTTAAAACCTACAGAGTCAGAGTGTCAGAATCCAGGAATTGTAATTTTAGCAAAGCACCCCAGCAGACATGAGGTATGAGAAGCACAGGCTGAGATCAGAGTTCCATGTAAAAGGATGCTTTATACACTACCACTGGTAAATGACTCTCCAACCTTCCATTTGCTCAACCTCCTTCACCATAATCAGTCGGGGAGCTAATTAACCATTCCGACACCGGAGTCCCAGCTCAATCAGATTCTCCAAAGCAGCTGAATAATACCCAGGTAACTTCTTATCCCCATCTTAGCTCTTGGAGAGAACCGCACCTGCTGAAGCCAGAAACTCCAGCAGATGACAGGGATGGGGTGAGGCAGGAACAATAGGCACCATGCTCATCCTATTCCATCGCCACCATGTACACCTGCGTCCTTCTGGGAACAGCCAGTGCACATGGCCGCTCACTCCAGACAAGCTACGTTTCCCTTGCGTGTTGGCAAATAAAGTGAGAAGCATGCATTATATCACACAATTTTCATTCTGGGATGCTGAAATGAATTTAGGAAGTGATCATCCTTAACCCAAAAAGGATCTGCTCTATTTTTTTTTAGTTGGGGAGCTCCTCCAGTTCATTAAAAGTCATTTGCTTTGTCTTCAGCTTTTGAGATCATATGATAAAAGCAGGTGCACATATCTTAACTGTTAAAATTTTTAGGGGTGGAAACTGAAATCAGTCTACGTTTAAACTAACACTTTATTTTATACCCTGCCCAGCTCCAAAGATGACCTGAAGCAGAAATAAACATACTAATCCTCACACTTACCACATTTACTGAGGTGGCCAATGGCTTTTTCATAGCGTTTCAGGTATTTATCTATGGTGAACCGCTGATAATTAGTTTCCATTTTCTTAAGTGTGTTAAGAAATGGAAGATATTCTTTGGGATCCTAAAACAAATAACAAAAAACAAAAAACATGAATAGGAGATCTTTATTGCTTATGATTACATTTATTTATAACAATGCAAATAACAGTTATAATAATCACTAACTCCAAAGCTACATAATTTTTAAAATACATACTATATTAGTGTATTAACTACATATTGTATAAATATACAAAACAAAACAACATATAAAAAGTTTTTGCAAAAAAGCTTTAATGTATAGGTGTTGTTTTCAGTGAGAATGATGATGACGATCTCCTATGCAAAATCACAAGACCACTTATTTCAGAGGCTAATAAGGAAGACAATCTAGAAGATACTCAACAAATGCATCCAAGTTTCTCCAGAAGTGCAAGGCACTGTGCTCGAAGCTGTTTGCATGACATTGCATGCCCTTCCTCTGCAAGTTTTTTTCAAAAGATTTTACTTGTTTCTTGAGAGAGAGAGCACACGTGCGTGTGAGCACATGTATGTGCAGGGGGGAAGGCGAGAGGGAGAGAGAGAATCCCAGGCAGACTCTGCTGAGGGCAGAAAGCCTGACGCAGGGCTCGATCCCAGGACCCTGAGATCATATCCTGAGCTGGAATCCAGAGTTGGATAATTAAATTGGCTGTGCCACCCAGGCATCCCTCCCTCCAGCAAGTTTTAAAACAAATTGTAGTGAGTTAGGGATAAAACTCTAAGGCCCTGCCAACCAAGATTTTATTAGCACTGATTGTCTGCAGCTCCGTGCCATACCCCAGAAACTGTTTTCTTTCTAAAGAACAGATGCTCCTTGTTCTTAATGTAATTTCACTGGGTAGACAGGATAAATACATAAGGACAATCTAGAAAAAAAAAAGAAAACCCAAAAGAAAAAATAATTAGGTACTCGGGCACGTAATATAGAGAACTATAGGTCAAAGGGTTCAATCAACACACATTTAGTAAGAATTCGCTAACACCAAGCTCGCTTACTCTCAGGAGACCCACCAGCTAGAGGAGCTAGAATGAGGAGCTAGAATGATACACAGGGGTGGGCACTGGCACAGTGAAAGCACGTATGTGGCCCACCTCCTTCAGTCCCTGAGTGGTAGGCAGGGAGGCAAGAACGGAGCACTGGCAAGAGGCTACCTTGGCCTCCTCTGCCTCAGACATGTGAGAATTAACCTGCTGAATGGAGAAGGGGAGAGTGGTAGAGGGAAGCAGAAGTAATGCTACCTACTGTGGTGTGCGGGGGATGGGGGGAGGAGCGACAAAAGCACTGCTTCCCCTCTACAGGCTGAGAAAAAGGAACATCAAGAGACGAGCACAGACAGATACACAGAGATACACAGAGACCAGATCCTGGGGGAGGGGGTTAAGCAATATGATGGCTTCTGAACTTTATCTTAGGACCAATGGAGAGCCCATGAAGGATTTTAAGTAAAAGAATGAAGGATCACATTGTGGCTTTTGGAAAGATCACTCTGGCAAGATCAAGGAGAGGGACGACAGGATGAAACTGAGGCTGCAGACACCAGACCAGACTAGGGGCTCCCAAACTTTCTGACTGCAGCATGCTACAGTAGGATGAGAGGCCCCAAACCTTCCTATTCTCCGTGTTCCCACCTTCCAGCCACATAACAAGAACTGGATGGGAACACGAATCATTTGTTGTGTTTCCTTTACGAGAGGCAAGTTCGTTCACACACAGGACCATAATCTTGAAAATAATCAAGTAACTTTATTCTACTTGTTCCACCTGGCATTCAAAACACTTTGATCAGCCCTGAAGTATGACAGAGAATGGAGCTTGGAAGCAGCTGCCCCGGGAGCCCCTAGCTCTGCCCCCAGGCCTGTACTTGCTGTGTTCACATCAGCAAGATCCTGTGCCGCCAGAGGCAGGGATTCATTCTGCCACGACTGCAGAACCGAGAACTGAAAGGTGGTTAAAGCAGTAACTGCACCTACCTTCTGTGACTTCTCGGCTACCATGAGGACCAAATCAAAGTCGTAGGTCCCGAGAGAATGATCATATAAGTCATTGACGTCTACCAGAAGCAGCAAATACTTCAGGGCCTCCTCGGCACTCACGGCGTCGGGAACAGGTGGAGCACGGGCTGTCAGCGTGCATGGAAACAAAACACAACAAAGCCGTTTGGGGAAAAAACCCCACGTTTCTCGCAACATAACCAAAAAGACAAAGTAACTGATTTTCTTGACAGAATTGGATGTTACGGGGCTTCTTCTGTACATTTTTGTAGGCAGGTGCTCTAAAAAACAGACACAGGTCTTCAAATGGCAACCCACAAGCCCCATACTAAATGTGTGATGGGGCGCTGACCATGGTCAGTGAGCTCCCCAGAAGCCGGCAAGCCTGGTGCCACACTGTGAACGGGACTCTTACCTTGAAGCTCGTGGACCTTCTGCAGCACAATCTCCAGCTCTGGGGTAGTTTTCTTCACGTGAGAGGTGAGTATGGACAGGCAGTACCTGAAGTGGGAAGTGAGGGACCCCAAAATGAGAACGAACAGCATTCGTAAGTAAGGACATCAGTACACTTCTGTGACTCAGAAGACACTGACTAGTGAGAGTGCACATACTTGTGGGGGTTTATGCTCTCCATGGCTGCTCTCAGAGCGTCACAGACAACGTCTACTTTTTTCCCATCAGGATCCTTGGACAGCTGGACAGCGCTGGCAACTGGCGGAGGATACATGGTCTTTGTAACATCTTCTTCCCTAAGAACAAGTTATTAAGAGGTCACTACCTGAACACATGTCTCAGCTACCAAATGATGGACATACACCCAGGCAGGCTGAGCAGGGAATAAAAATGACTTTTGGCAAATGGTTTCGTCAAATTCACATAAGGTGAAAATGAAGAAACAAACTGAAAAATGAAACACTTTTATACAAGACTTGTACAGTGATGTTATAGATATTTTATTCACATTAGCCCCGAACTGCGTACAGACAGGTGGCCACCTCCAGGAAACAAATAAACAAGCTGCAGCATATCTGCACTAGGGCACACGACTGAGGGATAAACATAAAGGAACTAGTGATACCAGTAAAAACACAGGTGAATCTCAAAGTAATATGCAGAGAGAGAGACCAGCCTAAATTATACAGAGTAAGAGTAAATACTATATTTACGGGACGCCTGGGTGGCTCAGTTGGTTAAGCGGCTGCCTTCGGCTCAGGTCATGATCCCAGCGTCCTGGGATCGAGTCCCGCATCGGGCTCCTTGCTCAGCAGGGAGCCTGCTTCTCCCCCCTGCCTCTACCTGCCACTCTGTCTGCCTGTGCTCACTCTCTCTGACAAATAAATAAATAAAATCTTTAAAAAAAAATACTATATTTACAAGAGTAAATACTATATGCTTCCACTTAAAAGTTCTTCAACAGGCAAAACTGATCTACAGTGAAAAACTCCCAGCAGTGATTGCCTAAGGTGTTGGACAGGACGGACTGACAAGAGGTTTGAAGAACTTTCTGAATTGAAGGAAATGTTCTCTATCTCGATAGATGTCTGGGTTACATGGAAGTACACACAGGTCAGAACTCACTAAATAGTACATTTATGATTTATGCATTTTAGCACGCATGAATCTGACCCACAGAGAATGCACTCTAGTCAGTGTTCTACGAAGTGAAATACTGAGACATAAAGAGGACTGAAGGCTACAATTAACTTAAAATTGGCATTAAAAGATGAATGATGGATGGACAGATGGTACGTCCTGACAAAGCAAATACAGGAAAATATGAACGAGAGAGTCTAGATGGTGGTATAGGATGCTAATTAGACAACTTTCCTTTTTTTTTTTTTTTTTAAGATTTTATTTATTTATTTAACAGGGAGAGAGAGAGATCACAAGTAGGCAGAGAGGCAGGCAGAGAGAGAGGGGGAAGCAGGCTCCCCGCTGAGCAGAGAGCCTGATGCCGGGCTCGATCCCAGGACCCTGAGATCATGACCTGAGCTGAAGGCAGAGGCTTAACCCACTGAGCCACTCAGGCGCCCCTGGACAACTTTCCTTTTATGTTTAAAATCTTTAAGTTGGAAAAAAGTCATCGCAGAGAAACATACCATTCATTTTTTTTTAAGATTTTATTTATTGGGGCGCTTGGGTGGCTTCTGCCTTCGGCTCAGGTCGTGGTCTCAGGGTCCTGGGATTGAGCCCCGCATCGGGCTCTCTGCTCAGTGGGGAGCCTGCTTCCCCTTTTCTCTCTGCCTGCCTCTCTACTTGTGATCTCTCTCTCTCTGTCAAATAAACAAATAAAATCTTAAAAAAAAAAAGATTTTATTTATTTGACAGAGAGAGACACAGAGAGAGAGGGAACACAAGCAGGGGGAGTGAGAGAGGGAGAAGCAGGACTCCTGCTAAGTGGGAAGCCTGATTCGGAGCTCCATCCCAGGACCCTGGGATCATGACCTAAGCCAAAGGCAGATGCTCAACGACTGAGCCACCCAGGTAGACCTGATTTCAATTCCATAAGACAAATAGTCTTACATGTACACCTAAAAATAGTCAATTATAATTCTAAATGACATGCTTTCAAGTCTTAGTTTTAAATAGGCTGATTTTAAAAAAGAAGAGAAGGGCAAAAATCTATTATAGCTGGCATCTGAGAGTTACAGTGATAAAAAAATACCAAACACAAAGTTAATTTTTCTCCTCTAGCTATTTATCTGTTTGATTTCCTAAACTAGATAAATTATGGACATGATACTCATGAGTTATTCAAAATACTTACTTCAATTCTGTGAAAAACAAATTAATATGATTTACAGAATCAATCTGTCTTATGAAGGTTTCCACATTTTCAAGAAACACCTACCCAAAAAAAAAAAAAAAAGGATAAAAAATTTTAGTTTCAATCACACAGGATCTTAGGTAAGCTAGAGTTAATATCAGATTTAGAATATTACCTTAGGGTTGTGGTCATGAATCAGATTGAGATTAATTCTTAGTTTCCTCATACACTCAAATGCTTCTTTAAACATAAGTCTGTGAAGAGAGAATGGATAGAAAGGTCATTTTACAAAAACCAAACTCCCTGGATCCAACACCATTATTATGATACAAACGAGTTATAATTAGGATATAGTCCAAATGCCAAAGAACTACTACTGGATTTCTACTTTCAACTCACAGAATGAAAAATCATTTTTTTCATTCAAGATTTGCTTGTTCTTCATAAGACAGAACTTTCGCACCATGGCAGTCTGAGCACTACATCTCCACAAACACATGACAGAAGATCATCACAGAACTTAGGTTAAAGATCTTTCTAATATAAAGTTTCCCCCAAATAAACTGACAACGGATCATTTCCTTCACAACAGTGG
>ML110470.1:0-49237 GCA_003697995.1 Taxidea taxus jeffersonii
TGCTCCTCTTCTTAGAAAACCCTTACTGTAGGGGCACCTGGGGGGCTCAGTCATCAAGCGTCTGCCTTCGGCTCAGGTCATGATCCCAGGGTCCTGTCCTTGAGCCCTATATTGGGCTCCCTGCTCCACAGGAAGCACATTCTCCCTCTCCCACTGCCCCTGCTTGTGCTTCCTCTCTCACTGTGTCTCTCGCTGTCAAATAAATAAATAAATCTTAAAATAAAAAAGAAAACCTTTACTATGAACGTGCTAAATATCTAGTTAAGGATGCTCGTGGCAACTAACAGATTGTCTCTCATATGGGTATTGTTTATTGTGTGTCCAACATCTCATACTTTATTAAAAGCAGATTACGTTAAATTTACCTTTGACTTTTGACTACTCTATTTTAAAGGACAAAATAAAATAATATTTCTCATTAACATGGTTGATAATAGAATAATCATTCTGACCTGGACCACTATCTGCCAAATCTCTGCTTCTATTTTTCCCTGTTTTTTTTTTTTTTTGGACTTATAAGCCATAAGAATATAACACTTACACTTTTACTTATCTTTTGGGGAAAAATGTGTCTGTCCCTAGAGGTAATTTAATAACAGTTAAATGCATGTGTTTGAGATGGGAGTTTCCAAACTTTGTGAAAATTTTGATTTTTTTAAAAATAAATTTCAGAATTTTTAGGAACTATTGTTATGGAAAGCAGGTGCTAAATGCCCTGTGTACAAACAAGGTATTGAGGGGGTGGCTTGTGTGTTACTAACTGTTTAGCAGAGAAGCGGGGAAGGGAGCTCATAACTGCAGGAGGCAAAGTCAGCTCCAGGTCAGCTAAAAAAGAGGACACATCATTGTAGGTTCACCAGAGTTTAGCAAATAAAAAAATGCACTGAACCATGCTATGGGTCAAGTTTCAGAATACTGGGAAAAGTAATCATGAAGGGGCACCTAGGCAGCCCAGCTGCTTGAGCATTGGGCTCTTCATGCCCGATCTCAGCTCAGTTCATGATCTTGGGGTCACAAGATCAAACACCGGGTCAGGCCTCCCACTGGGTGCAGAAACTGCTTAGGATTCTCTCCCTGTCTCTCTGCCCCTCTCCCACCCCAACCACCTGCTCACCCACTCAGGATTTCTCTCTCTCTCTCTCAAAAATTGCTATTAAATTTTATATCCTATTATAGATCAATAAATTTAGATATTACATTTATTTTTATTATATAGTTACACATTTAAAATATAAAACATTGCATATCTTATATTAAAATGCCACGTATAAATATGTCAGAGTTTATTTTTTAAGTTGATCAATCTTGTTATACATTGTTCCATTTGTAAGTAAGTGGCTTCATATCACAGATATGTGTTATTGATCTGATTTCAATTAATGAAAGGAACACCGTCAGAGCTCCAAGAGAACCAGGAGAATGAGTCAAACTCCCTCGTTTTAAATAGGTCCAGTGAGCGAAGCTCATTTCCCTTCCCTGGGTGGATAGTAATTTTGTGTAATAATCACTTTTGGAGTCATGTTCTGTATGCAGTACCAGGTCAATACGTGCCATGAGCTCCCAAGGTAAGACACAGATGGCAGCTTTGTCTGGCTTTGTTTGTTCGGCAGTTTGTTGACCTGAACTGGCGGCTGAAACGGGCAGAGACGGTGCTGCTGGCGGCCTCGGGGCTCAGGTCACTCTCACACAGTCTGATGTGTTGTTGGGGAACTGACTGCACAGCAACAGGGTCTCATGTAATATTAGCGTAGCTGTGAATTTAGAGAAGTCATCTGAAGTCTGATAAATATTATAAAGGACCTAACTTCGTTTTGATCTATATTAGACTCATTTATATTGAAGGTACTAGGGATGCTCTGCCATCATATGCAAATCTGAAAAAAGCACATTGGCTACTTTTCATCCTGGAACCTAATGGTTAATATCATACTCTTGCTTCATTCCCTGAACCACGCTCCTGCGGGCCATGCAGGGAGCTGGGAAGGAGGTCATGCTCCAGCAGGGAAGGCAAGTCAGAAGATGATGTCACACAATACGGATCTTGTATGCTCTCTGCAGACCTTTCAGAAGAATCTTAGGGTGGGGATCATCAGGAGAGGGCTCACCCCGGGGGGAGGTGATGGCACCTGAAACACATCTCCAAGACTTAGCAGAACTTGAATAGGGCAGGAGAGGGGAATGGGGTTCCAAATGAAGGACACAGAATGTGCCAAGAGACAAACACATGAGAAATGTTGTATCTGGTCATCACACGTGGCTGAGTGTGGCCACACCACAGAAGGAGATGGGGAGGGGCAGGGGTGAGGCAGCAAGTGTGAGCCCATTATCCCACTGGAACTGGGTGGTGTGTAAGCCCTGGCTCTTTACAGAGTGTTGTGGAATTCTCCCGCTTTCCTTGGCTCAGGATCCATGGTTCCTACAGCAAAGTGAAGCAGAGCAGACACAGAGAAGACAGAGCGTTTTTCATTGAAAAGTAAATCCAAGCATTTTAAAAATATGCAAAGTTACGGCTGTACTAGAAACTTAAGTCTCTAATGAATAATTTAGTGGCTTTTTAAGGAATTATCCCTAATTACGGTATGAATGGGTTGAATTGAGAAATAAGCCAGGACTCACTCATTTCCAGATCTCGGAAATTGATTCAAGGCAAGACTGCTGGGGGGGAGAGTCAGCAGGCCTCCCGCCCAGACGTACTCTTCTCTTGAGGAGCTCCCCCACCACTTAGGTTGGTGTCTATGCTTTCTCTCTTCTGCTGACACCCCCTTTCTCCCATGCAGCAGGGGGAGCCCATCTTCTCCGGGAGGAGAAGGGTTGCACCACATCTTAGGACACAAGGATGATAGCAAGCAGCAGAAGAGGCAGGGCCAGTGTGGGAACGATGCTTCCTTTGGAGTCTCTGCACCGTACTTGTAAAAATGAGAACTTCTGGGTCCCTCAAGCTGCTCAGAAAGAAAATTACTTAGATTCAGAGTATCAAGACATGGGAGGTTCTGTCCAGTGAAGATGCATGAAATAATAGTTTGGTGGAACATGGAGATTTGTCTAAAAGTTGTCTGTACAATCTTGCCCTTTAAATCAAAGAACCTGATTCTACCAACACCTTGGTGGAAAAAAAACCAAATCGACCTCATTCAAAGCAGAGAGAGAGAGACAAAGAGAGAGAGAGAAGAGCTGACAGAAGATGGGGTGGGGAGCCTGAGCATATTCTGCTTCATAAAAGATTCATTGATCCAAAAGATGTGGAGGAGAAACAAACCTAGGAACAGGTTCTTGCATGGGAACTGGTAAATATGTTGGATAAATCAACTTTTGGTTTACCTTATTGGAAAAAAAAAAGTGTTATAGAAAAGCAGCAAAAGATAAGATCAAAAGAGAGCAGCCAAGATGCAAAGTCATGTAGAAAGATAGTCAGATGCGAGAAAAGAATGCAAGGGAACTTTTGAACACTGGCAATTAAAATCATTAAAGAGAAGAGCTGATTCTGGATATAATGATGAAAGACGGTGCAGGAAAAGTCTCAAGCATGCGTCTCTGGGACAAGAGGTGAGGATAATGAGAGGAGGGGATACATAAAATAGAGAGCAAACAACACATAGATTTGTTTCCGACCTCCGTGCAACACCAAGAGCAGCAGGGGTGTGCAGTGCGGCTGCGCCGTGTGTCTTGCCCACTATGTCCTGATAAACTGTATGTATGAGAGGGAGAGGCAGCGCTTGACACAGAAGTGGACGTAGCTTCACGTCATTTGTCAGCACCAGACACCGTTAGTTGGTAGGGGAGCTTTAGAGAATTATGAGGATGAAAGTCTGTGATTGAAGAAACGTATTCCAACAAGGAAGTCAGACACATGCATCAGCAAGGGAAACATGTTCTCAAATGAGCAACAGATTGGCTTTGTCACACCAAAGTTTTCGCGTGAAATTCTCCAGGGAATGTTGCTTCTCTTCTGGCTGTGCTATGCTACATCCCTGCACTGTTGCTCCTGTCTGTTTTGCCTCATCTTTTGTTTTAAGCTCAGGTTCACTATTGAAAAGCACGGTCTGCCTTTGCCTTTTAAAGATATAGTTGAGCATATTTATGTCTGCTTTCCTATTTTTATATTTCTTCTGTTATTACATCCTGTTTCTAATGGCATCTTATAATTCCTTTATTTTTATTTTTTTTAAGTTTTTATTTCAATCTTATTTAACATACAGTATAATATTAGTTTAAGGTGTACAATGTGGTGATTTAGTGCTTCCATACAGCACCTGGTGTTCTAAGGACAAGTGTACCCCTTCATCCCCATCACCTGTTAACCCACCCCCCACCCCCCCTCTGGTGACCCTCAGTGTGTTCTCTGTAAGTCCTTTCTTTTAATCTGTTTTTATTCGTTTGCTGTGCCATTTATGTTTTGACTTTGTCTACTTTTATATGGTTGTGTGGGATGTGCTGGTCCTCTTTTCTCAAGCAGTCACCAGTTAGATTTCAAAAAGCAGACTTGATCTTACATTTCCTCTGATTTCCAAATCAGGACAGCACCAACACTTTAGAAAATCATGACACTTTAGAATCCTTTTATAGAATATGAGAAATTTGGTAAAAGTTTATATCATAAAAATGTATAGTCTCTCTTTAATTTCCTACACCAACTGAGAAATTAATCTAAAGCAGAAACTAAGAATGGGACTAGTCAGGTTTCAAAATATCTGTAATTATCAATAATCTGTCAGCCACATAGAATACTTGTTAATTTAGTTACAGGAGTAGGTGAATAATTCTAAGCAATATTCTTGATGGAGAAGGAATTACAATAATAATAATTAATAATAATAATAACAACAATAATAAGACAACCCCAAAATGTACTGACATAACTGGGGAGAAGAGAGAAACATGAGCACAAACTCTTCAGAATCCCTCAACTTTGTTAAAAGAAGCAGAAACATTAGGAAATTCTCATACTTGAAGCCCAGATAAGAAGGTTATCTGGGTCTGAGACTGGACCAGGGCTGATGTCCACTAAGCAGATTAATGAGAGCAACAGCCATTTGCTGGTGTTGCAGGGTAAGACATGGAGAGTGACTGTTTCTTGTGATGCAGAAATAGGAGGATGGCTGCAAATTGAAGGAGGGGAGCACAGATATTAAGAAAGTCTGTCAGATACCCCAGAACTTCCCCAAGCAAAAGGCATCATTAAAGGTTTTTGAAGCCTATGGGGTGCTGCAGGCTACTGCAGCAACAAAGTCCAAATCCAGGTCAACACTCAAATATATGGATACACCTCCTTTACCAGCAGCTTCACAGAAGAAAAGGGGTGCCCATTTCTAGGAGTAAATCCTATTCATTGCAACCTCTATTGTTCTGCTCATCATGTATGGCATTCAACTAAAAAGTTACAAGACACACAAACAAAGCAAGAAATGATAAACCGCAATCAAGAGATAAAAGAAGCAACAGAACCAGATCCTCAGATGACACAGATGCTGAACTATCAAACAGAGACTTTGAATTACTATGATTAATATCTTCATGAATTAATAGAAAAGGAGGGCAAACTATATGAATAGATAGAGAATTTCAGCACAGATATGGAAAATACAAGAAAAAAATCAATCTGAAATATGAGGAAAAAAGCATGGTATGAGAAATTAAGAATTACTTCAATGGATTCATGAGTAGATGTGATATATCCAAGGAAGGAATGAGTGAACTTAAAGATAGGTCATTAGAAATTGCTGAAATTGTAACACAAAGAGAAAACAGGTGAAAAAAATAGAGCATACTTTATCAGCACTATGACATTATAACAAATGGTTTAATATACATATAATTGAAGTCTGAGAAGGAGAGAAAACATGGCAGAAAAAATATTTGAAGAAATAATGACCAAAGGAGATAAAAAATTATGAAGCTTATCAAAACATGGCTCCAAACTCAGCAAACTCCCAAGACTGAAGACTAGACAAATCATATTCAAATTTCAGATTCAAAGATTAAAATAAATCTTGAAGACAACTAAAATAAAAACACACTATATAGATAGAGACAAATCTTAAAATTGCAAGAGTTTTATTGTCAGAACCTATAGAAGCTGGAAGGCACCAAAGGACATTTTTAAAAGACTAAAATAAAAACCTCTCAGTCAAGACCTTTATACCAAACAAAAACAGCTCTCAAAAATAAGTGAAATAAATATTTTTTTCCAAACAAACTAAAGCTGAAGAGAATTCATTGTCAGTCAGCCTATAGTTCAAGAAATTATAAGGAAGCTTATCAAGCAGAAGTTATGTAATAGCAAGGAGAAGCTAACCTGTGCAAGAAGAAACACAGAGTTCTAGAGATAGGCTACAGTGAGGTAAAACATAATTTTTCCTTTTTTAATTGCTCCAAAAGATAACTAACTGTATAAAGAATAATCAGTAGTGAAATAATAGATGTATATCTCCAAGTAAAAATTAAAACATATGTCAATAACCGCAAACGATGGAAGAAGGAACAGCAAGTATGGAACTGTAAGCCTATTAAACCATATAGTGAGTGTTATAGTATTATTTTGGAGGTGAATTCTGATAAAGTAAGTACATATTACAAAGCATAGTGTGAACACTTAAAATTATTTAAAAAGTTGTAACTAATATAATAATAGTGAAGATAAAATTAGAAACATAACAAATAACACAAAAGCAGGCAGGAAAAGAAAGAAAAGGATCAAAGTACAGATGGAACAAATATTTTAAAAAACAGCAACCACAAGATGGTAGATTTAAGTACAAAGGTCTAAGCTCCCCAATTAAAGGCAGATATTCATCCTCAAATATATGATGTTCTTAAGAAACTCATTTAAGGGGTGCCTGGGTGGCTCGGTGGGTTAAGCCTCTGCCTTCCACTCAGGTCATGATCCCAGGGTCCTGGGATCGAGCCCCATTTTGGGCTCCCTCTTCGGCAGGAAGTCTGCTTCTCCCTCTCCCTCTGCCAGCCACTCTGCCTACCTGTGCTCGTTCTCTCTGTCTGTCAAATAAATAAATAAATAAAATCCTGAATAAAAAGAAACTCATTTAAAAAATACAGAAGTAGGGGTTCCTGGGTGGCTCAATGGGTTAAAGCCTCTGCCTTCGGCTCGGGTCCTGATCCCAGGGTCCTGGGATCGAGCCCCGTATCGGGCTCTCTGCTCAGCGGGGAGCCCACTCCCCTCTCTCTCTGCCTGCTTCTCTGCCTACTTGTGATCTCTGTCTGTCAAATAAATAAATAAAATCTTTAAAAAAATAAAAAATAAAAAACTGGACTAAAAAAACAAGAAATTCTCAACAAAATGTTAGCAAGTTGAATTGAACACATCAAAGGAAGCATGAGGAGACTGAAAGACAGAAACCTGTGATCCTCCTGACGGGCAGGAGAAGCACAACATACAACGTCCTCTCACGGCCAAAAGGCTCAATGAGCAGAGGGCAGAAGGAACACCCCTCAGCATGATAAAGGCCTGCATGACCAACCGGCAGCAAACGTCACACTCCACAGTGAAAGGCTGAAAGCTTTTTCCCTAAGATCAGGAACAAAACGAAGGTGCCGGCTCTCACCGCTACTATTCAACATAGTTCTGGATGTCGTAGCTGGAACCATCAGGACAAGGAAAGAAAAAGCACCCAGGTCAGAAAGCAAGGAGTAAAATTATCTTTATTTGCAGATGAGGTGATCTCACACAGACAGAATCCTAACGACTAAGCCAAAATCTGTTGGAACTAAGCAATAATTCAGTAATGTTGCAGGATAAAAAATCAACAGAATCAGTTGTTCTTCTATTTCTGTATAATATATGAAAAAGGAAATAAGGAAAGCAATCCTTTTCACAATACCAAAAAAAAAACAACCCCATAAAATACTTAGAAATAAGTTTAACCAAATAAATGAAAGATCTGTGCTATGAAAACTACAGGACTTTGATGGAAGAGATGCAAATGAAAGAGATGGAGAAGATGCAAACGAATGGGAAAACATTCGTCTGTGTTCATGGATCAGAAGAATTAATATTGTCAAAATGTCCACACTACCCAAAGCTTTACATAGATTCAATGCAATCCCTATCAAAATTCCAATGGCATTTTCTACAGAAATAGAAAAGATCCTAAAATATTTATGGAACCAGGAAAGACCCCGAATGGCCAAGCAGCCCTGAGAAAGAAAGATCAAAGCTGGCGGCACCACACGTCCGGATTTCAAACTATAGTACAAACCTACAGTAATAACAACTGCATGGTACAGGCATCAAAGTAGATTTTGGAAAGCCCAAAAATGAACTCTTCAATATATGATAAACTAATATTTGACAAGGGAACAAGAATATTCAGTGAGGAAAAGATAGTCTCTTCGATAAATGGTGCTGGGAAAATTGGATGACCACAGACAGAAAAGAGAAATTTCATAATATATATGTTGAATTACTATGTCTTATATCTGAAACTATTCTAATGTTGTATGTCAACTATAGTTCAACCAAAAAGATAAAATTAGACCTCTATTTTACAACACTCACAAAAATTAAAAAGACTTAGGCATGAGACCTGAAACTGTAAAACCCCTTGAGGAAAACAAAGAAAAAACTCCTTGATGTTGGTCTTGGCAACAAGCTTTTGGATACAACACCAAAAACACAAGCAACAAAAGCAAAAATTAAAAAGTGAGACTGCATCAAACTTAAAAGATTCTGCATAGCAAAAGCAGAAGAAGGAGGAAGAGGGGAGAAGGGGGAGGGGGAGAAAATGATACAGCAACCTATAGAATGAGAACAAATATTTGCAAATGAGACCTCTGTTAAGGGGTTAATATCCAAAATATATAAAGAACTCCTACATGTCAGTAACAACAACAACAAGCCATCTATTTTAAATATGTGCAGAAGAACTAAATTAGACATTTTTTCCAATGAAGACATGCAGATGACCAACAGATGTGCTCAACGTCACGAGGCATCTGGGAAATGCAAGTCAAGCCCACGATGAGACATCACCTCGCACCTGTCAGAATGACCATGATCACAAAGACTAACACTCGGTGGGGATGCCATCGGTGCAGCCACAGAGGTCAACCCTACAATTAAAGTAGAACTACCCTATGATCCAGCCATTCTGCTTCTGGGCATATAGTCACGGGAACTGCAGTCAGGATCTTGACGCGATACCTGCACTCCTGTGTTTATTGCGGCATTATTCACACTAGCCACGATACGGGAACAGTCTCAGTGTCTGTCTTTTAACCCCAGGCATTAATGGACAAGCAGGTGGAGCCCACTCTAATACACTCAGTGGAATAGTACTCAGCCAGGAGAAAGAAAGGAATTCTGTCCTTCTTGGCAACACGACGGACCTTGAGGGCATTCTGTTAAGGGAGGTAAGTCAGATGCAGAACTGTCTGATCTCACTTCCATGCAGGATCTATCAAAGCTGAACTCAGAGAAAGTGGAAATTGCTGTCACCAAGGTTGGGGTGGGGGTTGGGCCGATTTTGGTCAAAGTGTAGAAACCCACAGTTGGAAGACGCACACCTTCCAGGGGTCGGATGCACAGCTCCGCGACTACAGTCCACAATACTGCCTCATGTGCTTCACAGTCGCTCAGAGACCAGATCTACATTTTCTCATCAAGAAAAGAAAAATGAAGAAAATACAAAGAAAGGTCTGAAGTCAGTGATCTAAAGCTTCCATCTGAAAAATCTAGAAAAGAGAGAGAGCTAATTTACCTGAAACTAGCAGAAGGAAAAAATATTATTGAAAGAGCAGAAATTTAAAAAAAAAAACTGGAAACAGAAACACATAAAGAAAATCAATGAAACAAATTTCTTTCTCCCTTTCCTTCTTCCTCCCTCCCTCCCCCTTTCTTCCTTCCCTTCCTTCCTTCTCCCTTCCCCCCTTTCTCCTTTTCTCCTTTTCTTTCTTTCTTGAATGGTCGCTATGACCGACAAATCCCTGGCTACAGAGAATAAGAGGAAAAAGAGGGACGCCTGTGTGGCTCTGTCAGTTAAGCATCTGACTTGATCTCTGCTCAGGTATTGATCTCAGGGTTGTGAGTTCAGAGCCCACACTGGGCTCTACCCTGGGCGTGGAGCCTACCTAAAGAAACAAACAAACAAAAAGAGGGACAACATCGATTACTAATATCAGGAATCAGATGAGGAATGTCACGATGAATCTTAATATAAAAAATGAAACAGGAAAATATTATAGACTACTTTGTAACAATAAACTCAACAGCTTAGATGACAGAGACAAATTATTTGTGAGTCACAGCTCCCTGTGCTCACTCAAGAAGTATAAAACATGGTAGAACCATAGAAATGTTGAATTCATAACTTTGAGCTTTCCAAGAGAGAACACGCCAGCCCCAGACAGCATCAGTGGAGTTCCACCAAATATTTAAGGAAGAAATTATACCAAATTTAAGTAAACTTGTTTGAAGGCAAAAGGAAGAATGACATTGCCCAATATTTACTTCTTTATTTATCCTTTCATCCATTATTCATTCATTCATTCATCATTCCTCTGATTTGGAAACCAACCAAGCAAAGAGAGACAATTATAGACCAATATGCCTCATAAACACAGATGCAAATGCCTTCAACATGATATTAACAACATATAAAACTGATAATACATCATGACCAAGCGAGGCTTTCTAGGAAATCAGTGCTGGTTCCACATTAGCAAATCAATGTTATTTACTTTATCAAAAGGATAAAGAAGAAAAGCAATATGATCATTTCAATAGATGCAGAAAATGCATTTGTTAAACTCAACATCTATTCAGATTAAAAAAAATAACGGAAAAGAATAAATGAAAGAAGATGGGATCGGGAGGGAGACAAACCATAAGAGACTCTTAATCCCACGAAACAAACTGAGGGTTGCTGGGGGGAGGGGGTCGGGAGAGGGTGGAGGGTCATGGACATTGGGGAGGGTGTGATATGGTGAGTTCTGTGAAGTGTGTAAACCTGGCGATTCACAGACCTGTATCCCTGGGGATAAAAACATAAATTAAAAAAGATAATGAACGAAGCTCTAAGTCAACTAAAATTTTTTGTAAGATTTCTAATTTATTTATTTGAGAGAGAGCAAGAGAGAATAGAAGCAGGGGGAGGGGCAGAGGGAGAGGGAGAAGCAGGCTCCCACTGAGCTGGGAGCAGGACACGGGGCTCGATCCCAGGACCCCAGGATCATGACCTGAGCCAAAGGCAGACACTTAACCAATTGAGCCACCCAGGAGCCCTGAAGTCAACTAGGAATCAAAGAGAATGTCTTCAGACTAAGAAAGGACATCTTTCAAAGAGTCATAGCTAATGTTGTATTTAGTAGTGAATGCCTCATGTTTTTTCTCGAAGATGGAGAACAAGGCAAGTGTTTGTGCTCTCCCCATTCCTGTGTGAAATTTTGCTAGAAGTCCCTAACTTCTGGTTGGAGGCAATGCAATAAGGTAATAAGGCAAAAGGAAAACATTGGAAAGCATAGAAAGTGCCGACAGTATACAGACAAAATGATTGTCATATGACTATCTCAAAAAGTCTACTAAAAGCTACTAGTTCTTGTAAGTGAGGTTAGCAAGTTGCCCGACACGTGGTTAATGTGAAAATTCAATTGTATTCCTGTATTACTGGTGATGAACAATTGGAAATTAAAATAAAATAGCAGTATCATTAAAGCACTCAAACTATGAAATATTTACAGGTTATCCTAACAAAACATAAATCCTGAAAACTATGAAACATTGACCAGAGAAATCAAGGACATTAATAAATGGAGAGATATTTTATATTAATGGGCGAGAAGACTCCTTAATGTTAAGATATCAGTTCTCTCCAAATTGATCTATAATCTGTGTCATCCTAAACAAAATCCCTGTGTGTTGAAATTGACAAGTTGACTCTATCTGGAAAGCTGAAGAAAGGAGAATAGCCTTAGTAGTTTTGAACAAAAATGCAGAGGAATCACACATAACTGATTTGAATGCTTACGGTAAAGCTACAGGAATGGAGGTATTATATGCTTGGCAAACCCACAGGAACAAAGATCAATAGACATAGGGACAGACCTTCCAGAAGTAGACACACACATAGATGGTTAATTTGTTTTTGACAAAGCTGCAAAAGCATTTAATAGAGAAAGCTTGCCTTTCCAATAAAGGGTTTAGGAACAATTCATCTTTAAAATAAACAAAGAGACCCTAAGCAATACCGTGCATCATATACAAAAATTAACTGAAAATAGATAATAGACTTGATTACAAGACAAAAGACCCTAGAACTTCCGAAAGAAAACATAAAAGAAAAAAAATTAACCTTGAATTAGGGAAAGACTTCTTAGATAGGCACGAAAGTCTGAACCATGAAGGAAAATGTACTGATACATTGTACTTCATCAAAATTACATGTTCATTGAAAGGACTTTTAATAAAATGAAAAGAAAAATCACAAGGTCAAGCAGCCTGGTCACACCCATAGATAGATTCGCAAAACATGTATCTGATAAAGAATTGATATCCGGAATATACAAAGAACTCTTAGAAGTCAATAATAAGAAAATATGTGGGCAGACACATCGCCAGCAAGGATATAGGGATGGTGGCTGAACACATGAAAACATGCTCTACCATTCGGAAAATGCAGGTTAAATCCATAATGGGACCCCCCCCTTCATATAGAATAGCTGTAGTTGAAACCCTACACAGGTATATACAGGCGGTGGCATGTACTTGGGGAGATGTGGGGCAGCTTGCTGGTGGGAATGCGACATGTTAGGATCACTTTGGAAATCAGTTTGGCAGTTTCTTGTAAACATACCCATGTCCTGTACCCTGTGATCTCATTGCTGGGTATTTACTCAAGAAAAACAAAGAGGCATATCCACATGAAAACCTATACACAATTGCTCACAATGGCTTTCTTGGTAAGCAACAAACTTGGGGACAATCCACATATCCACTGACTGTTGAATGACTGAAAAACCTGAGCATGTCCAAAGCATGGCCTATGATTGGGATGGACCTCGGGTGCAAGGTGACTGAATCCCAAAGACGTGATGCTAAGAGAGAGTGCAGAATCAAACGCTTGTGTTGTATATGATCCCCTTTTCCTGTCGTTCCAGGGAAAGTGACACTGCGGGATCCAAAGCAGATCAGTGGTTTCCAGGGATTGGGGGTGGGAGAGGGGTCCTGACTACAGAGGTGCAGAGGGCACCATGGGGTGCTGTGGTCAGTTGTCCACGGGGGCAGTCGTGGAAGAGTGATTTCCACTCTGTGCAGACTGTATCTGAATGCACCAACTCCTTTTTTTTTTAAGAAGAGTTGTTCGAGACCTCCCCAGTAACACATGCAAAATTCCTGTGATCCTGGTTTGAACAAACCAAACCAAAAAACCGTGAGACAACCGGACCCTGACTAGGTATTAATAATCCTAAGGAGGTCGTGCTAGTCTGGCGCAGCTGTGGGGGGACAGGAGTTCCGTGCTCAGCTTTCAGAGAGAGCCCTCGGCTCCCAGGGCACGTGGAGCTGGAGGGGGGCCGCAGCCGCCGTGGAATCCGGGTGCGGGTGAGCACCGAGGGTGCTGGGGAGGTGGGGGCCATCGCACTGGTCTCTATTTTATTACTGCTGGGGGCTTCCGAAGCAAAAATGGAAAAAACAGAGGAAACAGTACACCGGGAGCGCATTCGAGAACGCACAGCGATGGACCCCGGCCGCCCGCCCCTGTGCAGCGGATTCACAAGTGAGGGTGAGCTGTAAAGAAGCCAGAAGACTACGAAAAATGAATGAATGAGGCAGAAATCAACACGACGAAAAACAAGCCTTTTGTAAAATAACCAAACGCGACGTGCACCTGTTCTGAGGGGTAGTTCGCGACCGGTGGTACTTCCCTCCCCGCCCCCGGTGACGACGATGCTACCGCGGGCACAGCGTATACTCGCTTTCAAGGCATCAGGAAGTTAGAGAAAAATGAGGAAAGTGATAAAACAAAGACAGACATTCACAGTTTTAAAAACAAATACATTGATTAAAAACAACAACAACACGCCCCACTCATGGTCAGAAAAAAAATAAACGTATCAGGTGGAAGCATTCCTGGTCCATATCACTATTTCTTTTTTTATGACTAGATGAAGTATTTTCTGGGGCACAGTGAGCCCTTTAGCTTGCACCAAGGTGGGACAGCCTGGTTACAGCCCCCGTCTCCCGCCTCCCGTGACGGCTGCCAGCTCACAGATCTCACTCATTGTCACCGTCTGTCCACCTGCGTCCCTCACCAGGAGCTCCGCACGTGTCACCTGTCAGGTCTCCAAACTCCAAGGAGAGTCTTCTCCTGACACAGAGCTTCTTTCTGAACGTAGAGAAGAGTAGTATGCTGATGTAGATTATAAAGTCGGCTACCCATTTTACCAATGTTTCTTGAAAATAGGAAAAAAAAAGAGAAGCAAATAAATGACTTGGACAAGCAAATGCATTACTACAAGATCTCCCTTGTAAAAGTGGCTATAAAAATCCTAAAAGTATTCATGAAAATGTAACAGTATGGGAACAATAACATCTGCCAGGATGGACTGGATACATTTCGTGGTGGCAGAAATCATGTAATAATAAGAAAGGGACTGGCAACAACATCACATCAGTAGGTTTAATATGAAAAAATATGCCTTAATTGGATTTGAGGAAGATGTATTGCGTGATAAGATTCAACAGCCATTTAAAACATGAGAAAACGCAAAACTGAAGGGTAAACCCTCAACATCCTACATATTTATCTAAAAGCTGCCACATCACAGCAAACATCACTGTCATTCCCATGAAAGTCAGTTACTATGTATCTTTGGGCTGTTTTCTGGAAGTTCCAGCTGTTGCCATAAGAAATGAAACATAAATATGAAATTCAGCTTGAAGTTTGTTTACCGTTATAGTGTGAACTCACAACACTCGACCTAAAAATTCTCAGAATGAAAAAGGCAGTTCAGCCAAAAAGATTGATAAGATATAGACATACACAACACAGTATGTTTCTTTCATGTTGACACGCTTTGGAGATTGCAGCGGGGAAAATGCTGTCTTTGCACATGGGAGATGCACACAGTACTGGATGCAGCCATCGACAGGCCGGTGCCTCAGAACCGCCACTGTGTATGAATCTAAACAAAGGAAATGAAGAATTTACCAAAACTGGTACTTTTCAACCGAAGAGACTCACTATAGGTTTGGATAGGACAGCGGAGCATCATAAGGATGTCAATTCTCATGTTAGTTTATGGCTATAATATAATGCTAATTATATTATTTTTATGAAATGTGAGAAAATCATTTTAAAGTGTTGATCAGGGAATACACGCAGGAGATGGGCAAAAATATACCTTTAAAATCTGTAAGACAGATTTAACTTCTTATTCCAAAGTTGCATCAGTTTCTAAATATGGGGTGCTTTTATACTAATCTACATATAGATTAATGAAATGAGTGTTAAAAGAATTGTTATGTGGGACAGTATTCTAACACCATCATAAAAAATAGACATAAACAGATGACTCACAGAATAATTATAAATGATCATTATGCACTATGTGGTTTACTCATAAGTAATTCAAGGGATGCAAATTTAAACCACCAAATATAATATTCCTATTAAATTAGCACAGACTTCCAAAAACCTTGGCGCTGCTCTGTGTTTGCAAAAATGCAGTAGGGTGTGCGCTCATTCTTAACGCTACTAAATGTAGTGTGTAATGGGTCACGCACTGTGACTTTCAGATCTTTTAAGAAAGTTAATATCATTTCACTCGGTGATTCCACATCTTGGAGAAAGAACAAATACGTATGTACAGAGAGTCAGTGCATCACTATTCAGAATACCGAAAAGAGGAAATAAAATCCCACATATCCATGACTAGATAGTTGATTAGATGAGTTAGGATGTGTCAGTATTAAAAAATAAATAGTCTTCACCATTAGTAAAATCAGATGTGGGAGGTTATTTAGACAAAAGGCAATGCTCTGGTTTTGTTCTGGTAAGTTTGAAAAGCAGCTCGCAAAGTGTATGGACAGGGCGCTCCCAATTTCAAGAGCATGGTTCACACACGCACACACGCACACACACGCACACACGCACATGCACACACGTGCGCACATGCACACACATGCACATGCACACACGCGTGCACACAAATGCACACACGTGTGCGCACACAAGCGCATGTGCACATGCACACACATGCACATGCACACACATGCACATACACGCACATGCACACACGTGCACACAAATGCGTACGCATGTGTGCACACACACGCACATGCACACACGCATGCACACACACATGCATACACACACACACACGCACACACACCGGTGAAAGCCGAGGAGACTCACCGGAATGATCGTACCTATTTCTGGAGGCGGAAATGATGAGGCCTTTTTTTTTTTTTTAAAGATTTTATATATTCATTTGACAGAGATCACAAATAGAGAAGCAGGCAGAGAGAGAGGAGGAAGCAGGCTCCCCGCTGAGCAGAGAGCCCAATGTGGGGCTCGATCCCAGGACCCTGAGATCATGACCTGAGCCGAAGACAGAGGCTTTAACCCACTGAGCCACCCAGGCACCCCATGAGGAGGCCTTTTATGTCTAACTATAGAGTATCTTTTATTTTCCATTTTTTAATGAGAAGGTATTACTTCTATAATCAGAAAAAGGCCATAAAATGCATGAAAATGCTTCTTTCTCCATGCCATTGAAGAGGAGAATGTTCCCTGCCGCTGCGGCCTTGCATCAGCTGCGTACGACGGCAGGACAAGATAGTGGAGCTGTGTCCACCTGCGTCGCAGAGGAGCGGCCGTGCTCAGGCGGGGCTCCGTACTCCAGCCCTCGCCCTGTCTGGGGAAGGAGCAGTGCCCAGTTCAGGGCCCCTGTCTCAGACAGGTGTCTCTTTCTCGAGCTCTGTGGAAACATAGCCCCGTGGATCCTTGGGGGGCAGCACAGGGGGCAGCACAGTCTCCTGACAGTGGTGTCCCCACAGAGCCCTCCCCCACAACGCTCTGATCTGCCCCCTCCAGGACTGGGGATGGGTGAGGCCGGCAGAGCTCATCACTGCCCGTCGGGACTCAGCCGGGCTCCCTAGAAAACAAAACCATGAGGCCCCAGATGTCCATCCCTCAGCCTCAGCTCTCCAACTGGCTGCCCAGGGCCCAGGGATTTCTGCGGTGAGAGCATAAGCAGAGATGTTTAGGCTCCCCAACTTAATTGAGATGGTTGGGGGCAGCATGCTGCTTCAATTTGATGGGAAACCAGGTATTTTAGTGGAAGATGTGAGTGTGTTTGACTCTTTCGAGTGTGGGGGAGGTTGTCCAAGAAACACTGTGAGTTGCGCCTTCTGCAGGGAGCCAGAAAAATGCCGGCCCAGGAATGACACGCGTCCAATGTCATCCTCTAATGAGTGGCTTGAAAGTGTGCTTTGGAGAAGTGGCATCACAGAGGGCAGGCGGCCTGAGTTCAAAATGACCCTGCAGCTTGCTCATGGTGCGACGTTGGGGACACTATTTCTATGTATAAAGTGGGGCTATTTCCAGAATGCAACACATTACTGTGACAGGTCAGTAATCCATATAATCATGTATAATCCATATAATCAGTAATCCATATAAATGCTCACATCCCCATCGCAACTTGGAGGCTGGTGCTGTCCCAGCAGCTTTTCTCCAGACACGGTGGCGGCAGTGCCTTCTTGGGGATCATCGAGTGAACCAGCTATCTCTTCTGATCACTTTATATTTTCTCTGTGTCTTGACTGTACTTCAAGGCTCCATTTCTAGGAAAATTGGTTGTGCCCCCAGAACCACTGGTATAGTATTTGTCTATCAACAAGAGTTGATAGGTCGCCTAGATAATGAACAAACTAACCAACAAAACTCCTATCCTATCCTTTCACACAACTGTGATTTTTTTCCTTGAGTGTATGGGGACATGCCACAAAGTCATGAAGTACTTTGTTAAAAGATTAGAATTGGGGCGACTGGTGGCTCAGTGGGTTAAGCCTCTGCCTTCAGCTCCGGTCATGATCCCAGGGCCCTGGGATGGAGCCCCGCATCGGGCTCTCTGCTCGGCGGTTAGCCTGCTTTCTCCTCTCTCTCTGCCTGCTTCTGCCTGCTTGTGATCTCTGTCAAGTAAGTAAATAAAATCTTTAAAAAAAAAAAAAAAAGGAAGAAAGAAAGATTAGAGTTGTAGGTTACAGGTTTGATCCTGAATCATTGTATTAGTGTTGAGCCTATTCAGAAAATAACGAGGGGAATGTCAGAATTCCATGGTAAGTTGCACTTCGAAATCCACATTAGACATGATCATTCCCTACTTTCTTCTCAGGAGAACGTTCCAGATGCTGGTACCTATTATAAAGCACTATTCTCCGTTGGAAATGTACTGCAGACCACTTCGAGAATTTTAAATGTTCTGGTACTCATATTTAATGAAGTATAATGAAACCGGTGAAATTAATTTTCCTTAATTTTATTTAGCCTAACCTATGCAGAACACTGTCATTTCAGCATGTAACTGGTATAAAATATTAATGGGATATTTTTGTCCTCCTCTTCCTCTTCCTCTTCCTTCTTCATCTTTTGCATTGTCTTGATATTTTTTGTATTGTATTTTACATGCGTAGCACACCTCAGAGCAGACCAGCCAGTGCTTGGTGGCCTCGTGTGGCTAACATCCCCCGTGTGGGACAGGGCAGCTCAGGGAGATAAGAACCAAGTATATCGGGAGAGACTTGCAAGATCTCTTCGTCAGGATATTTTATAGAGCAGCTAGTCAATAAAGTGTGAAGGCAGCATTTTAAAGAAATTTACCCAATGCCCATTCCACAAACAACTTGAATTCAAATGTGACCTTTCTATGTCTATGATCTTATAAAAATAGTTAAGGCTCCAATTTTATCCTACATCTAGAATACTTAAAAGGTAATAAGCGTGTGTAATTTATATGCACAAATGGTTTGCCTTTCATTTGAGCACATTTCACTTTTCCCAGTGGAAGAATTACCCATATCTGTTAGGTATGCAGAATTTGGAAACTACCAAAATGTAGAAGGAAGGAAAAAAAGTCACCGGAGGCCCCAGGATGGATTTCCAAGCAGCTACTATGTTGCCACAATATCATAGCTACGGTTTTGCATTCTACTCTGACTTAATCTTTTAATGTGCATTTCTCCGTGATCGAATACATTAGGAAATGTGACCTTTAACAATTTTTTTCAAAATCCAGCTGGCAAATCTGAGTTCACTTAACATAAATGCACAGGGGCACTACTTCCACTTCTTCACTGTGTGTACTTGTTTTTTAGGCATTTAGCATCCCTTCTTCCTAAGTCTCCAGACTTCATAAAGACCTCTCAGGCCAAGCTGTCACCATCTTTCACTTGTTCTAGAGGACACAGGATTGCCTTGTGAGAACCACACAAGTATTGATCATCAGGAAAAGGATCTGTTTCTTCCTTCCATTCTCATGCTTTTAATTCCACTTTTAAAGTTTTATTTTTGCCTTTGCTGTCTAGGACTTTAATGCAGTGACTAATGTAGTAATGATGGTAGGCACTCTGGGCCATCCACATTTTGAAGGGAGTCTTTTAATCCTTTCCATTAACACTGATGTGTGTCGCGGCTTTTATTAATGACCCGTTATGGGACTTAGGATAAGTTCCTGCTGTTCCTAGTTTGCTAGTGGTTATTGCTTGTGATCATAATTGAGAGGCAAATTTGTTTCAATTTTTTTCTATTAAGATAATCACAGTTTTTTCATTTTAATTTGTTATTGTAGCATATGCCAGTAAAAAGATTAATAATGTTAAATCACTGGCAATCCTTGGATAAACCCGAGTTCTTCACCGTGAATTGCCTTTTATGCAGACCGCTGTGTTGTTGTTACCCCCTTGTTTCGGGTGGTTGGTCTGTTCTCCTGATCTGCTCTTTCTTTTCTTCACTCTACTCCCCTGGTTTAGTGTGGATGTTGTATCGGGTTCATAGAATAAGCTGAGAAGACGATCCTCTTTTTCAATTCTGTGGGAGGGCTTTACATTAGAATGGGATACTCCTTAAAAAAACAGTTTTTAGGACTTGCCAGTTAAATATAAGATCCTATTTTTTCATTTTGGAAAGATTTTAAGCACCCGGTTTAATGTATTTATTTGCCTTATGACTGTTCCTTCTTTCTGATTCTTATTTCTGGAAGGATCAACGTGTTACAGATGTTTTTCCTAGAAATCAGACTTGCATTTACATGGCCAAGTTGTTTTCGGTGTACAATAGTTTATGATATTTACTTATCGTTTTAATATACTATACTAATAGTTTCGTCTCTTTAAACACGTAGTATTTCCATTATACCTCTTTATTCAAAACCAGTTTGCTTCTTCAAGTTCGCAAGAGATTTGTCCATTTTATTAGAACTTCAAAGAAACAACTTTTGCCCTTTAAAAATACTTCCTAAAGATATTTTTATACTCATGTATTTCTGATTTTACCTCTAGTTTCCTCCGTTTTCTTTGGATTCATTCAGATTTTTTCTTTTCATAAATCCTTAAGTTATATATTTGCACATTAATTTTGTCTTCTTTTTTAATAAAAGATTTAAAGCCACATGTTTCTCTCTACATATCGTTTTCACTGCTTTCCAAAAATTTGACCATTTTTGTCATTCACTTTTATAGATTTTACATTTTCATTGTAATTTTGTCTCACAGATTTTTAGGATATATCTGTTTAATTAATTTTATCATTTATAAGTTTTGGCATTTTCTTTCTGTTATTCATTTATAATTTAAATAACTTGTGGTCGGATATGTGGCCTATATAACAATGATTCTTTTGAACCTCGCTGGGATTTGCTTTATGGCCTGATACCTCTGTTGAGATGGATCAGAATGTGCTTCAGTTAATGGTGGACACAAGGTTCCTTGCATGTGCATTTGAGTAGGCTTGATAATTACATTGTTTATAGGATTTTCCTCTTGAAAATATTTGAGAAACATAGGATTAAATCTTGTACTGTGGTGGTAGATTTCCCCAATTCTACTACTCCCATAAATTTTGACACTATTTCATTAGGTTTATTCATATTTCGAGTTATTCTATTTTTTTTAAAGATTTTATTTATTTATTTGACAGAGATCACAAGTAGGCAGAGAGGCAGGCAGAGAGAGGAGGGGAAACAGGCTCCCCGCCGAGCAGAGAGCCCGATGCGGGACTTGATCCCAAGACCCCGAGATCATGACCTGAGCTGAAGGCAGAGGATTAACCCACTGAGCCACCCAGGCGCCCCTCGAGTTATTCTAATTTTATAGTCAATTTTACGTTTTTACTGATAATGTGGTCACTTCCTCCACACTCAGGGCTTTGTTCTTATAGTGCTCTCGCTCATTACCTGTTTCACAGTAGTGTAATACACCTGCACTCTTTTCTTCTACTTGCCTATGTCTTTTCTGTAGTTTTGCTATCAACCCTTCTGTGAATCCTTTAATTTAAGTGTACCTTTTTTAAACATTGAATAGGTGGATTCTTTTCCAATTAGCAACCCATTGTTAACTGCTCAGTTGGTCAGTTTACCTTTGTTTTGGTATTTGTCTCTCTAGACCTCGCTTTACCATCTTAGGTTTGCATTACTCTTTTCCTAATTCTTCTTTTCTCATAGCTTACCTTTATTTGCTATGGATTTAATTTTTTATTTAAATATTCTATTTTTTGCTATTGTTTGGAATTCATACACCCTATCTCTATTATTTAAAAATACATTTTAAAAAAAGTTTTATTCATTTATTTAGGGGGGAGAGAGAGAGAGTGGGAGGAGGAACAGAGCAAGAGGGAGAGAGAATCCCAAGCAGATTCCCCACTGGCCACAGAGCCCAATGTGGGGCTCAGTCTCATGACCCTGAGATCACAACCTGAGCTGGAATCAAGAATTGTACACCCCCCAAAAAAAGAATTGTACACTCAACCAACTGAGCCACACATGTACCCCTCTATTATTTAAAAATTCTCTTAAATTTATGCCATCAACAGTTAACTTAAAAAGTCTAAAGTTGAATATCATCTTGCCACTATTGTCCTAAACAACACAAGGGCATTGTCATAATTTAATACTGATCATCCTTTTCTACCTTTTTCCAAGTTAGGTGCTTATGTTGTTCGTTACTCAGTTGTTTTTTTTAAACACATTTATTGTTACTATTGCTCTTCCTACTCATTACCTATTTGACCTTCCTAAGACAATCCTTCCAGGATCATTTTTCTTTTTTGTTAAATCCCAAGAATCTTTTAAAAGTGAAGGTCAGCAAGTCATAAAATCTCTTGTTTTTGCCCATCTGAAAAAACTACTAATTTTTCCTCATTTTTGAAGGGTGGGTTTTCTGGCTGATGGTAATTCTTTTCTCAAATTGTTACAAATACTATTCCAGGAATTTATGGGATCTATTTATTTGTCCCAAGTTTTCCATTATTATTGATGGTGTTCCATGTAGAGGATCTGTCTTTCATCTCTGGAGGTTTTCAAGATTTTTGTCTGACTTTAGGATTTACAATTTCATCACAATGTGTCTAGCTGTGGTGCTCTTAGAAATTCATGACTCATTGAATGTCATGCTTCTGAGGCTTTGCGTCTTCCACCATTTCTGGGACATCCTTCAAATGCTGCCTTCTTCTGCTGATGAAATGTTGATAAGAAATATTTTCAGCTTTATTACTTTAAAATTTTTACCTTTCCTCTCATGCTATTTATCTCCTTGCTCTTTATGCTGTGCTCTGGGCAATTTCTTCGGGTGTATTTTCCAGTTGCTAAGTCTCTCTTCATTGGTCTCTAATATTGTTTCAGCTTTCTACAAAGTGTTTTATTTCATCATTTATAATTTAATATTTAGAAATCCTGTTGGGTTCTTTTCTTAAATCTGCTTCATTGCATAGTGTCTTCTTCCTTGATCCTCTTGAGAACATGCTACACAATTATTTTATATTCTATGTATGAAATTCCAGTATTGCTGGTCTTTGAGGATCCAGATTTGTTGCTTGTTATTTTTGATGGGCATCACCCATGGTGGTTTGCTTCTCCTTTGACTTGGTGTCCTTTAATCATGACATTATCGCTTTATTGTAATGTGTAGAATGGCAGTGGTCCTGGCTTTGTTGTGCTTTCCTCTAAAGAGGTTTTATTTTTTGTTAAGATTTTATTTATTTATTTGACAGAGAGAGAGAGAGACCACAAGCAGGCAGAGAGGCAGACAGAGAGAGGGAGAAGCAGGTCCCCTGGTGAGCAGTGAGCCCAATGCGGGGCTCAACCCCAGGATCCTGAGACCATGACCTGAGCCGAAGGCAGAGGCTTTAACCCACTGAGCCACCCAGGCGCCTCTAAAGAGGTTTTATACTTACTTCTGCAGAAATAAGGGTGCCACTAACACAGGATGAGACCAGTCCCCCATGAATATACAACTTCTGCCCAATTCTAAACTCCTAGACTCCACTGTCCCATCTAACCACAAGCCAGCCTCCAAGAATTTTCCATGGTATCCTACCCTTTCCATCTGCCACTGTAGACCTGAGGCCAAATTCTTCCTGGTAGTGAGAAGAGATGCAATCTTTGGAGACCACTTCTACTATTGGCAAATTTAGGAAAGCATCGCAAAGTGGAGTTTATTGGGACTGTCTTTTCCAGTGACAGGAGAGTCCATTAGTTAGAATACTAACTCATCACACTGTTGGAGACATAAGTCAGCTCAACTCTCTGACTGAGAAGACCAGCCAACTCAGTGGCCCATATCCACTTACTTCTGTAATTGTGTAATGTGTATTCCTCCAATAGAGTATACATTTTTTTCTCACATTAGGTACCCTCGTGGTTGGATAGCTAGGCAGAGTATCAGAGATTTCTCTTGAAGTACACAATCACCAGCACTGTTTTCAACCAGAAGTTAAGTTCAAGACTTATAAGGAATGAACTTATTAGAAACAATGTTTTTGATAAAAGTTGAATATTCAGCTTGCCCAATTATAGTTTTCTTCCTTTAAACATTCAGGGCCAGCATCATGCAGGTGAGAAGTGAGTTCTTCGAGGGCAAAGAAGTCTGCTGGGTCTCTAGGGCCTGGCAACGTGTCTTGCCTCTAACGAGTGCTTAGAAATATTAGACAAGGATCAATGCCACGAGGATGGATTGAGCGCCTACCACGTACCAAGCTCTGGGGGATAGATGGTAAACCAAACAGGTTAAAAAGTCAGCTTCTGTAGGTCTTACATTCTAGCTGATTTTGTTAACATTTTAGTGTATCACTTTTTGTATGCATAGATTAAAATACCCTTGGTGGAAACTTTTCAGGTAGGGAGACCCAGTCTTTCTGGTATGACACCCAAGGATATTTTCACTGGTTTCTGTAATGAAGACTCAGTTCCCTTCTGCTTACCAGCTAATACCAACACTGCAAATTAAAACAAACAACAGAAAAACTGCACCAGGAATCCTAAAACTGACGCTTGTTTATAAAATTCCCTGCAATCATTATTAAATCTGTTGAATTCATGTCAATGTGATTTCAATTAGAATTCTGAGAAACTTGCAAGCACTTAGACCTGAATATCTAGCTCTTCTGTGCTGCAGGAGATGGGGGTTGGGTCAGTTCTTTCCAAGTAGCTTTGCAGAAGCATGGGCTTTCATTTGTCTTGGACAATATTTACTTTTAGATACTGAAGTTGCTAAGAAGGGGCAGACCAGGTGTTTTGGACCATGAAGTTAATGCAAACCTGTTTTTCTTTTCAAGGAAAAGCAGATCAAGTCACTAATAGGAGTTAAGGATGGAGGCTTGAGAGAGTTTGTGTGAATGAGCTCTGTGGAGGTTAAGCCTCAAGAGCTTCACGTCAGATTTGCCTTTGGAAGGAATAAATATCTGAGTGTTTTCCAGTGACCAGTCCTTGTTTCTTCTTGTGATAATGACTTGGTGGTCCTGAGTTTTACTTAGGAAGTTGCAAAATCCTGGTTCCTCCCTACATTAATATAAATTCCTTTTACCTAAACAATACATTATTCACTCATTTAAGGAAAATAAGTATTCATTTCAGGTAACATTATCTTCAATACAGTGGATTTTTTTAAATTGGAAATGAACCTTGAATCTCTTCTGATCTAATTAGCCTATTTGCATTCATTCTTCATGATGGAGAGACAAGCCTGCATAGCAGATTTCCTTCTGCAGTGTGGGGGGACGTAGGGCATGCTTCAGAAGCATTTCTGTAAGACCTTGCACATAAGGGACACCCAAAAAATGCCTCCTGATTCAGTAGAAGGAAGATCGAATGCAATTTGGAATGCAGAAAATGGAGTTTTATGACTTGCAAGAGAAGCTTTGAAGATGGTTAGTGACTGTTGTCTGTAGATTTTTGCTTTTGAGATCATGAGAGAGAGGTGTAGAGACACTGATGCAGGCTTGGAGAAGAGTTAAGCAGTTCTCAGTGATCACACAACAAGTTTTATAAATGAACTTGTGATTGACTGAGTATGGAGTTGGAAGAGGAAGGGCAGGACCCCAGGGTCTGCTTGGATTCTGGGGTGGCAAAACTCTTTCCTTGATGTTGGGGAAAGGAACAGTTAAGGCTCAGGATATCCTGACTCGCTGCCTCGGGTGGCCAGGCTCGCCACCGCCCGCCCTCTGCCTGTCACAGGTGCCTCTCCAGGGACACCCAGGCAAACCGGTGGCTGATTCCCCACGTTGGAACCATAGAGAGGACAGGTGTGTGATCTTGTGCGGACACAGATGCCACGTGTGGTTTAACATCTAAGGACACAGGCTGGCTCTTACATGGGAGAAACGCTCACCAAGGGATTCCCAGTGGGAATAGGATGCACTGCTTGAGGGTGTGACCTAACCAGCACTATGAAAGGCGGAGGGAGAGGCCGGAAGTGGGTTTAGACACTTGGACCGTCTGAAACCCACTAAAGCTCTGAACTCATCCATTTTCCATTCCTTCAGATGATCGGGACTCCATAAGTGGGGGTGGGCCTGTTGAAGGGTGACTGTCCTCCTGGGGACACTGGCCTGTGTTCCTTCTGGGTCCTTCCTGATTTTCCATCTCCATTGTTGGGCATTTTCATGGATGCCAGGCTGAGGAGACCATGGCACCATTACATGTGTGACTTGCACCTGTCTCACCAAATGTCACTTCCTCCAGGGCTTCTGCACTCTGCCTTTGATGCTGATGGTACTGATTTCTTTGGCCCCCTACTGGGAATGCTTGCGGGGGGTAAGAAGTCAGGGCGCCTTGACGCCTGGGATTTACCACAGGATTCGCGGTTACGGCGACTGTGTGTTTCACCAGGCATCTTGGGCTCCTGCTTACCCACCGGTTGCTGCCTTCCCCCTTCCTCCCTCCCTCCTCTGTCCCTTTGGGAAGTCAGCACATGTTTTTCCTGCCTGAAAGCTCCAAGGATAATGACCAGTTTCTACTGGAGCAGGCACGGTGTGCAGGCACTGTATAAGGGCTTCCCCGTGCAGGGGGCTTACTCACCGACTCCTCACACAGGCTCAGGGGAGGGGTCACAGTGTCCCTGTCGCGGGGGGCACTTGGTCCTGCAGTGAGGCAGGATGGGGTTCCAGAAGGGGGTTGTTGCAACTGCTGGGCCCGGGCTCCTGGCTGTCATGGGAGCCAGGTTTTCCCGGGCGGGTGTCCTGGCAGGGCAGGCTGGCGGGCAGTCGTGAGGGAGCGACAGGAAAGCATCAGGGTGACTGGGGCCCCACGCTTGCCCTGCCGTCCACCCGCAGGACCGACGCAGCCCGAGCCTTCAGAAAGCTGCTCACGACACTCACGGAACTAGCGGTGTCCGCTTCCAGTGTAGAGATGACCCCAGTGGTTCAGGTGTGAAGACTTGGAGGGTGGGGGCCACTGCGCCTGCAAGGCTCGGACGCTGCCCGCAGGAGGTGGCTTGCCTCACCGACAGCCGACTGCGAGGGGCACTGGGAGGTCAGCCCCTTCCCTCCGCCCCAGGCTCCCAGCTGTGGGGTCGGAGATCCGAATGGAGGCCTGGGCCTCGGCAGCTGCCTCGGGAGCAGCCTGTCTCTCTAGGCCCCTCCCCGGGATCACCTGCAGAGCTTTGCAGCCTTGCCTTCGGGGAGCCTTGGTGAGTGACCAAAGGCCCCGCAGGGGGAATGAAACTCAAAGCTCAGGGTGGCCCCCTGCCCCCATCACTCTCCCCACCTGAGGAGCTCCTGACCCTCTGGCTCCTTTCACTTCCCAAGCACCCGGCTGTGGCCTTTGCACTTGCTGTTCCCTCCTCCTGGATCACTGTTCCTCCAGAAATCCTCTGGGCTCACTACCTGCTCCCCGAAGGTCTCCGCTGGGAGGTGACCGCAGGGGCTAGCCTACATGCCTCCTTCGTAAAAGTGCACCCCTGCCTCTGTGTCCTTCTCTGGACGTTCTTACCCATGTGGCCACACATTCATCCCTTTACCTGCGGGTGGCTGGCCCCCATGCTAGGCTTGAGCGTCACCCGGGGGCTGCATGCGTGTGTGCACTTGGCCGCGGGGGACACCGGCCTTGCTGGCAGCAGGCAGAGAGCCGCCCTCTTGTGTGAGCCGCCCTCACGGCCAAGTAGCTGCTGCCCCCCCTCCCGCCCCCGCGCATGGCAGGCTTGTTGAGGCTCCGGGGCAGGCTCACTTTGCCCCAGACAGTCTTTAGGACTCAGGAGCGGGGCCTCAAAAATGGTCCCAAGCCTCCTTTGTTTCTTTCCTGATCTCTGTAGTGGGCCTGCTGCTTTTAAGTCCCTTTTGTCCTCGGCGATCAGCCGGTGGGGAGCCTGCAGGCCAGCCGGTCCCGCGTGAGCAGGGCCGTCATTATCCTTGTTTCTCCCGAGGCCTGCTTTCCCAACACTCAGACTCTGGCCTCACAGAGGGCAGCAGTTCTCCAAGGACGGACAAGGGCACCGTATTTGCCATCACCCAACGTGGATTCAGTAGAGCATCTTTGAGCAGCAGCTCCCCATGATGAGAATATTTCTTCTGAAAATTTCTGTCTTAAAATTTATTCTCAAGGATGGTGCGTCGTCATCAGGGATAGGTATGAAACCCCGTTAAGAACGGTGAGTCTGGGAGGCTGTTTAGGGGAGAAGCACTGGGGTTCCAAGGAAGAAGGTCCTCAGTGCAGACGTCATCCGTGAGCGCCCCACCCACTGCCCTGAGCCTTCTTGCGAGGGGACAGATGCGTGCAGTTACCTGGGGAAGCGAGGGGACAGAACCACTCCGGCAGGCAGTGAAGGGAAAGCATATTTGATGTCTCCATTATGAGGCATTCAATCATCTTCATTTCATAATGAAGATAGGCACGGCAAAGCAGGAAAATTTCTAAAAATTGTCAGCCGGTTGATGGCATCGCTGTCTAAATGTGTCTGTGAAGAGAGAGATGCTGAGAGTAATTTCCTGTGCTTCGTTACTGCCAGGGGGTACTATGAGTCAGGTAAGAGGTGAGTGTAAATCACGTGTGCGCCAAGTATAATGAAGGGGCTTGAAGACAGCTGCGCGGTGATAAACACACAGCCTAGTTTTGTTTTAACGCCTTAAGGAACCCTCTACACAACTTTTGTTGTGCAAACAAATAAGCTTCTGTCCTGCATCAAGGTCAGCAGAACCTCAGGCTTCCTGTTGGGAGTATAAATACATTTATTTTAAGGCAAATGGTAATCTTTCCCTGGGGTCACTGCATTCCAGAGAGAAAGGCACTCCCTTTAGGGACCGCCATGCACACTCGGGAACAGGGGAGCTGTGGGGCAGGCGTCCCGAGATGCCCCCAGGAGGGAGCCCCACTCAGGAGTGAACTCAGAAGTCCATGTGGACCCTTCAAACCCACTAAGCCAGTTCTGGAATGAGTCCTTCAGAAGGTGAGTGTTGTCTGACTTGTCTCACGCCACTCGACTGGCGTGCATCTGTTAAGCACCAACTGCATACACAATATCTGGACATGTCCTCTGGGTAAAGTCCTGTCCCCAGAAGTTTCTAAGTGTGTGTGGTGCAGGAGGGCAGGTCTTCGATGTTCTGATGGAAAGTGAGTCGAGTGTGGTCGAGGGACAATGCCGAGCCAGCCCTTGGACTCAGCTTGGCCAGCTGTCACCTTCTGCTTCCCACCTCAGGCACCCCCCAGTCTGGTCTGCTGTACGTGCCGCGCCTTCCCACGTTGGCACTGGGATTCCGGAGAGGGAGCAGCTGCCATGGAAGGTGCGGCCCAGGGCAGAAGCTGGGCTCACGGCACTCAGTGGAAGCTACTGTCAGTCGATCCATTGTTTCTTAATGAGGAAAATTGCTACCCTGCTCTGTCTTCCCTTCCCTTCCCGGCCTCTGTTTATTACAGCCATCAGGACATTTAGATTATCCCATATTAGTGGCAATTTGTTCTTTGGGATAGTATAATTAATCTCTAGTTTTAATAAAATGAATATTCAAATGATTGTGTACCAAGTTACATGAAATCATGAAAATAAAACAGATCAGTATTTCTAAGCTGATGCACAGAGTGAAGTGAATTTGCCACCACCTCATCATTGAATAACTCCTGTGTCCTTGTCGCGGACGGTCTACAGCGCAGAGGCAGGGAGAGCCCACACTGTGCTCGTGTCCTGTGCGTGCCGTCCCCGAAGGTGACTCCATGACGAGGTATTTGGGCTTCCGTCCCGCTGGGGGTGCGGTGCTCATCCATGTTGTCCTGGCGGGATCCAGTGACCGTTCTGAGCTCCCATCTGTCCCTACTAGAGACACACACATCAAAGCTTTACGTTTTGCTCTTCAGCTCCCTGGGGGGAGCCCCTGAGGGTCCCCATGGCTGTGAGGAGAAGGAGCTGAGTTAATCCTGGCTGGAGGCCCCTTCAGGGCCAAGAACCAGGATGCCTGGTGACCTTCCATCAGATGGTCCGGAGTCAGTGACCTGGAGGGATCATCAGTCACGGGGTGCAGGGCTCTGAGCAGCCCCGTAGGGTCGTCATGGGCTGCACCCACAACTGTGGGCTTGACCCCAAAACCCTGAGTCCACCCAGCTTTACACAAGATAACAATCCAGAAAGGGGGCGTCTACGGCTGTGGATGGACACTCGGTCATTTCCACAGTCACCATAGCTGCTAGGTGTCCATACAAGGAGAAAAAAATGCCACCTGCTCTGGCATCGCTCCTCAGGAAAAGCTCAGCACGTGATGACTCAAGGCCCGTCACTGACTTGCTGAAAGGACGTCCTCGCTGCTGGGACCAGAGTGGACTCCAGACGCCGAGCCCCACGGCCCTCCTGCCTGCCCGCCGCACACCCCAGGCTCGCCTCCGAGAGTGTTGCCCTCATGTACCGCGTGCCTAAAGTCACTGCTCTGATCAAACAGTCAGTTTTGCAGAAATAATTACGAGTTGGTAGATATATTGCCTGAAGGATTTCCACTGGAGCTGAAATCATTTGCTAAATAGACATAATAAACTAATGATTGTTTATTTTTTTGAATATGTGCCTCAGCACGGAGAAGGGAGCAGCTGGTGTTCATCAGCGGGGGTTTCCTTCCCTGCAGAAGCCCCACCGGTCGTCCTGTGGCTCACGAGTCCCTCTCTGCCATCCTGGACACCTGCGGGTCTTTGCCTCCCGGTTAGCGTGCTCCCAGACAGACGCGGCGAGCTTGGCCTTCTGAGAAGATGCCCGTATCTGCTCCACAACCTGCTGCTGGTTCAAATCCCCATCTTGGGGTTTGGTGATGCCCTGATGCCAGAGCAGCCCTGGGAGGCTGAGCGTCCCTCTGCGGGTTGGGGGGGCAGAGGCCAGAGGCCAGGGCTGCGTCCCCTCCAGCACCACCTGGCCTCTGCAGTGGCTGAGGGCCTCCTCCAGGAGGAGAGCACAGCTGGAGTGGGGGGCAGGAGACCCTGGAACCCGGACAGACAGCGCCGTCCAAACCTGGAGCCTGTGCCAATGCTGGGTGTTTCTAGAGTCCCCAACTGTCCCACTGTCCCCGTTCCCATGGCCATTGGCCTTCCTCTTGCTTCCTCGTTGAATCTGGAGAAAAGCAAACTCCAGCTGTTTGCTATGGAAGGGTCCTGGAGGCGTATGTGTGTGAGCACAGCCCACCGCCAGAGCCTGCCCGCCCTCCGAGGTCACCGAGGCCATGGAGGTGAAACAGGCCAGCTAGGACCACAGGCCCCCTATGTGCTCGGCGAGTAGAGAAGGAAGGCCTCCAGCCACGGCCGTCCACCCGGGGTCTCAGACGGGAGGCAGCACACGTCCAGGTAGTGGGGCACCAGCCCCAGCGCCGTGGGGGTTCGAGTCAGACACACCTGACCCTGGAGTTCGGCTCTGATGCTCCAGAGCCTTTGTGAAGTATAGGAAGCTGCACTGAGCCCCACTGTCTCTGGCCACAGAAGACAGTAGAAGCTCTCCGCAGGGCTGCTGGAGGGATTACTCAGAATAAAACATGCAAACAGAGCTCTTTTGCAAGGAGGTGGACGATGGGAGCTGTGATGAGACACAGCCTGGAGCAAGGCTCCCCCAGCTGCTGGCCCGCACTCTCCTCAGCCGGTCTTCAGAGGAAGCTCACGGTTAGTTACGGTTTTGCTTAAAACATTGATTTTTTATAAGTGATCCTTATGGGACAGCATTCCTGGCTTATCACTTAGCTGGCTTAGCAGATTTTTTTGGCTGGACCTCTTATCTCACTGTTTATTTACTCAGCTAAGGGATTCTCTACAGTCCTTGGGGGAGAGCAAGTTATGATAATTATTATCAGTCGACACAATTTATTGAGTGCCTGCTCATCTTGCAAGACTTGGCTCCAGAGCCACCCCTTGGGGGAGCAGATGGCGTCCCCGGGCTCTCTCCGGCTTGTGCACCTGCTGGCTGGCGTCCGCGGGCAGTGCTTCTTTGTTTGCACGGGTGTCTCCTTTCATGTCGTCTCCCAGTCCCAAGCTGGGCACGGCTTGGCAGGTAGCTGGGGAAATGCCTGGCCAAGGTGTGTGGGGAAGGAAACAGAGAGGGACGCACGAGGTGGCCAACAGCTTCCTTCCCAAGCTGGGATCCCCGAATTTTTTACTGTGTGCTCATGCCCCCGAAGGGCATTCCAGTCATTTGCACACTCGCACAGGTGTGTCGGGGCTCATGTGCGCTCTCCGTGTGCGGGGGCCTGGGTGCGAGCTTCTGCTCCCACACCGGGCTCCAGGTTGGGAAGGCAGCACAGGGCCCCCACTGCGGCCTTGATCCTGGTGGAACCCTTGCCGCAAGAAGACCAGGGCACCTTCCATCTCGTCCACAGTTAGGCACCTCATTTTGTGGCTGTTCAGGGATGTCCCGGCTTTACCCACGTTCAGTTGATTTTGTGAACTAACTGGGGAGGGTTGCCTTTTTGTATGTGCCCAAATGAATTCAAAGGTTAAAAACTATCTTCCCAGGCTCTTTTTTTTTTTTAAGAGGTAGATAAGGTATACTTACCTGTTTTCCTTTGCAGCTGACTCATTATTTTTTCCTGGTTTTATGAGCAGTAACTGACGTTCCTTGCTGCATAAGCGTTAGGTGGACAGCGTGTTGGCTGGATTACGTCCCTTCTGAGACAGTCTCTATGGTCGGTCCGGCTGGCATCCATCTACTCGCATAGAGACCATACGAAGTAGAGAAAGAAGGAAAAAATGGTTTTCTCAGTGTGACGAGAATGCTCAGGATTTTTTCTTTTAACCACGTTCCTCTGCATCCCTGGCAGCGTCTGCCACAGGTGTCCTGCTATTGGTGACGTTCTCGGCACCGTCTTTACACCTGGATGTGTTCCTCTTGACGCCGCCCTCCCCTGCCCTCACCTCCCCCTCCTCACAGCCCCTCTGCCTCTGGGAGCCACAGGGCTGATCTCTTTCTATGAGTTGGGGGTTTTGTTTTTATTGTATTTTTTTTTCTTTTGAGATTCCACATATCGGCGGAATCATGTGGCGTTTGTCTCTCTCTGTCTGACCTACCTCACTTAGAATAATGCCTTCAGAGCCCGCCCGTAGCGTCAGAGACGGTGAGACTTTCCGAGCTCCGGAACTGGCAGCTGTCCGTATGTTCACACCACACGTTCGTCATCCGTTCATCCGTCGAGGGGCACGGTGGCCTCCACCACTTGGCTGCCGTGACTCGGGCTGCGTGCCTGTGAGTGTAGACTCTTGAGTTAGTGTCTTCATTCCCTGCAGATATATTCCCAGGAGCGGAATTGCTGGGCCACGTGCTCGGCCTGTAGTTCATGTTTTGGTGGGTCTTCCAAGCTGTGCACCACAGCTGCACCCGTCTTAGCTGCCCATGAGTTCCCTCCACATCCTCACCAGCATCTGTCATCTCATCGTTGGAGTGACGGCCCTTCTCACAGGTGTGGGCCGACCCCTCATCTCGGTTTTGATTTGCATTTCCCTGATGAGGGGATCTCCACAACCCACGTCAGGGAGCTTTGCTCCCAGGTCTTCTCCTAGCATCATGGTTTCAGGTCGTACGTTTCAGTCTTTAAGCCATTTTGAGTTAATTTCTGTGGGTGGTGTAAGACCAGGGTCTGGTTTCATTCTTCCAGTCATCCCAGTGCTGCTTAAGACTGTCTTTTCTCCATGAGTGTTCTTAGCTCCCTTGTGAAGTATTACTTAGCCATATATGGTTGCATTCATTTCTGGACTCTTGATTGTGTTCTGTGGCCCGATTTGTCTGTTTCGGTGCCGGTACCGCACTGTGTTGTGATTATAGCTTCAGAGTAGAGTTGGAATCAGCAAGTGACATATTATTTTTGACAACAAAATAGTGTGATAATAAACGTGTCCCCGTACGTCCATCTATGAAACGCACGTGCCTTGGCTTCTGCTTCTTTTAAAACACCAATAATGACTTTGTCGTTCGTTGCTGAAAGGTCATCCTCAGCTTGAGCCATAGGTCGGGGCCGTTAGACAAATTGGACAGGGGCCAACAGGAAGCATGTCACTGAGGTCGTGGGACTTGGCGGTGTATCTTCCCAGCGGGTCCGTCTCTGAACAGCGCAGACTGACGGCTGCACCCCAGTGAACACGCCCTCGGAGAGCTCGTATGAACGTGTGGATCCTGAGGGAGAGAAGCCGGGCTTAATGAGAAGTTGTGGAGGGCTCTAATGGTGTGTTGGCTTTCACAAAATTACCTCATTAAACTGACACAGGCACACCCAAAAATACTCACCCTGCTTTGACCCTGAACGTCTGTCCCAGAACAACAAATGCAGAAACGAATGTTTTTGCAGCCGTTGTTTACATCATGTTTATTTATAATAGGAGGCAGCACCTGCTACGACGGGGGTCGTAGTGAATACGGAAAATTTGTGCGGCAGCTGAATTGCCTGGAATGCCAGGCTCCGGTTAATAATTGGACTGGGTAAGCCATTTAATGATCAGGGAAGTGCTTATTTCGTAACAACTCCAAAAAAGAGCTGTTCCTGCAGTCTGATAGGGACACCAGGGCAGCCACACCGTGCCCCCAGGAAACTGGGGTTTGCTGCAAGACAAAATATGAGCCGTGTTTGGCTGGGGGGTCCACAGGGACATTTGTACGCACTGATTCACTCCATCCTATGAGTTTTCTATAATAGGTTTTTATTATCAAGTAAGATAATATATTTACAACAGTGGGGCTTTTTTTCTGACCACAAATGTGTATGTGACAACAAGGACGGGCTCCTACTTAGCTGTCAGAACGGCCAGACTCCGAACGTTGACCCCAAATGCTGGCAAGGACAAGGAGTGGCAGGAGCACTCGTTCCCCAGCTGGTACAGCCGCTTGGAGAGACAGTCTGGCACTTTCTTACGAAGCTAAACGTTGTCTCACCATATGATCCAGCAGGCACATTCCTCGGTATTTACCCAAATAGAGAACTCGAGTCCAAACAAAAACATGCACGCACATGTTTATACCGGTGTTATTCATAATTGCAAAAACTTGGAAGCAACCAGGATGTCCTTGAGTAGCTGAGTGGATAGGTGAACTGTGGTCCCTCCAGATGATGGAATATTATTCAGTGGTAAAAGGAAAGGACCTATTTTGCCATGAAAAGACAGAGACTTCAGTCACACATTGCTAAGTGGAAGAAGCCAGTCTGGAGAGTCTACATAATGTCTGATTCCAATTATACGACATCCTGGAAAAGGGCAAACTGTAGAGGCAATAAAAAGATCGGTGGTTGTGGAGGTGCGGTTGTGGGGGTGGGGGATGAGCAGGCAGGACACGGGATTTTAGGACAGTGACACTCTTCTGTATTCTGTATTCTGTTCTGATGGGAATGCATGACAGTCTGGCTTTGGCAAAGATAAAAAATGCACAACACCGCCACTAACATTGCTGTCTGCCAGGGGCTTCGGTTAGCAACAATGTATCAGCTTCAGGTGATCAGCCCTAACAGGTACTGACGCGGGGCTGCAAGCATGGCCGGGGCTGGGCGAGTGGCAGAGCATGTGCCAACTCTGTACTTTCTGCTCCACTTCTCTGTACGCTTGAACTGACTATAAAAGTTAAGTTACATTTTTAAAATTTGTATATGCCCATCAAAGGGACTTTGAATACTGTGGAAAGACAAGCAAGGACAGACTGATAGGCTCTGGCTGAGTGTAGCCAGGACCCAGCTGGCCCCTTCCCGGCCGTCGCCAGCAAAGCAGGCAGGGTGCTTCTAGAGATGAAGGCGGAGCTTCCCCGCCCCTGCCCCCACCCCTCCTGGCAGCCACATGCCTCTGTGTTCCTGCAAGGCCCAGTCGCCCCCACTCCGTTTCCCCACACCCACACTTCCTCATCCCTGCCCCTCCACGCCACTCCCTGATCTCCTTGCAGCTTCTCGAATGCACTGGGCCGGCACCTGCCTCAGAGCCTTTACTTCCCCACCCCTCCCTGACCAGCTCTCCAGCTCTCCGGCAATTATTTAGGGACAAAAGGGTCCTTTTAAATAACAACTTTACAGAAAAGGCAGAGACAGAAGCAAAGTTTCAGGTGTTTCCAGTTCTGCCAGGAAAGACCAGCTGAACAGTAGGTTTGGGGCCCGGCTCCTCACAAGGGGCTGCCCAGGCTGATGTGGTGTCAAAGTTCTCCCTGCAGGGAGCGGGCAGGGAGCAGCGGCGTCCTCAGGGATCAGCTGAGCCTCCTGGGCCCTGGAGAACCCTCTCCACCCCAACGCATGCTGCCTGCTCCTCTGAGCCCACCTCCCACCTTTCTGTGCTCCTGTCTTGCCCTCCCCCTCCCTCGCTGCTCTGACGAATGGCGTGCTTGTCGCCACCATCCCTAGTTACGCAGATACCACGTGTCCCCCGCAGCCAGGGGCTAAGTCACGCGTGTCCCCTACTAACTAAGCCTTGTGACTCACCAAACATTGCATAGCGGTGTGCGTGCGCTCTGTGCACAATCAGCGTTTGGACAGATTGAGAACTCAGCCCGTTTATCTCTGGGGTATTGGCACATGGCATGGGTTTCCAAGAAATGGGTTAGTGCTGCCCTTGTCTTCTGGGTGAGGATATGCTGCATCGTGGTGGACACCGGGCATTCCCGTGCTGACCTCCCTGTCCCTCTTCCGCAGGTGGTTGTCACAACAGCCTGAAGCCTGTTGGTAGTAGCCCCAGCATTGCCATCACCGCCACGGCTGCCATGGTGTCTGTGGACCCCGAGGGACTTGGGGGCCCATCCCCCTCCAGCGTGCAGCCCTGCCACTTCCTGACCTTGGCACCCATCAAGATACCACTGAGGACCGCACCCTTCTCCGGTAAGCACAGAGCATGGGCTCTCAAAGCCTGGAGTTGGTTCAGAGCTCACCATGCGGGGAGCAAGGCAGGAACCAGCCTGCCTCTGGCTTTGTGCCTGGATTCATGTGCTGAGGGGCGCCCTGGGAGGGACATGCCGTGGGGGTTACCCAGGTCCTTCTCCTCTTCATGCTCCTCAAATGGACCTTAACCCCACTGAAGAAGGTCTTGCTAAGTCAAACTGGGTGTTTTCTGCCATGAAACCAAGTTTGAAGTTTCTATTCAGAGAAGCAAGGCTTCCCTTTGCTAAGTTTTTAGGGAGAGTGATGTAGCCAGTGAGAGAGTCAAGATACCCAGAGGTGTGTGGTTTCAATACCTGGAGCTCGGAAGGAAGCAGACAGCACGCCAGGAAAGAGCTGAGCATCTAAGTTAATAAAACACAAAAAAATGCAATGCTGGGACTCACTAAGTCACCCCCCCCACCCCCGGGCTTGCTGGCTGGCTCGTTCTGAACACGAGGCCGGTCCTCAGGAAGCCCTAGACACGTGGATGACTGTGAGGGGCGTGGGTGGCCACAGAGGTCCTTGGCTTCCTTAATGCACGGGTGTGTGCTCTTCTGGGAAGCCTCCAGGACAGACGTGGGGCTGGCAGGCACTTTGGAGCCTGAGTAGCACTGTGATGCGTGTTTGGGGGCTCAGCAGAGCGAGGGGGGGCCCTCGCTCCTGCACTGGTTGCACCTCTATTGTCTGTGTGTGTGTTCACCGCTGTAGGTGTGTGTCTGTTAACGGTGACCACACGCCATGTGTCGAAGCCACGCACGAATGTGAGCTTAGGTCCTTCCCTTAAGTGCAGCAAGAGCAACATGGACTTGGAATGAGCCTTCGGTAGGTGCTCAGACCCGGAGAGCTGGGACTGCTGCCTGAGAGTTCGGTTTGCGTGTGGCGTGAGGAGACCTGAATGGACGTTTCGTGGGTTCTCGTATTAATCAGGTGCTAGAGTTCTAATGTCACCCTTGATGTCCTCAATCGCTAGGTTCTCAGTAACAGGAAACATCACCAGATTGTGAGACATGTGCGCACACATCCAAGTTCATGGGAGAAAAAGGAATAATGCAGTTTCGTTGTTTTCCTGTTTTGGTTTGTGACATTGTTCCTGGAAAATCAGATACGGTCTTCGGCGTCCGTATTTCTCTATGGGCTTGACAAATGAGTTGGCCAGTAGAACATTGTATTCTCAAGAACAAAATCTCATTTCTATTTCAAGCTGTTAGTGAACATGCGTTTAGGGTGTGATGGGGAAATGAATAAAACACATGAATAATTCTCGTGTGCAACGTAATTTACAGCTGCGTCAAGATTTCCGTTAAAATCCATCAGTCCATTGGCATTTATTAAGGATGACTTACTGTTTTCTGAGAAAATTAATCTTAGAGGGAACCCAAACCCATGTACCCCAGGGGTGGCTTCCCTTTCCATGCCTCGTATGATTTATAAAGTGACACAATCATTAGGTGTCTCTCTGTGTTTGCATTTTATAAGGTGCCATAATCAAATCTGCTGTAATGTGCGTTCAGTTAGAGGACGAGTGTGTCAACGTGATCGGTCTTGTAGGTAACCACTGTATTGCCATCTGGAAGAAGGAAAGGGGGGCGCTCCAGGGGCAGCTTCTAGAATGGCCGCTATGGTATTGATTCGAAAACTGAGCGCGACAGCAGAGGGACCGGGTGGCAATTGAAATAAAGGAGGGGGCGGTGCCTGGTCCAGATACATGACCCCAGCCGGGGCAGCCTCTGTCCGAGCTCCGTGCTCACCTCTGGCACCAGCAGCACCTGTGGTCTGACCCGGAGTGTCCCTGCCAAGTGGGTCCTTTGGGAGATCTGGCCACCTTGCAGTCTGTCCCTGGCAGTGTTCCCTGGACATCAGCAAAACACATCTGGGTGAGACTGGCCATGCCTGTGATGAGCCATTTCCTGAATTTCCTTGAGAACTTTCTGAGAACCGTGGCTCAGAGGAGCCCAAGCTGACGGTCTGTCCCTCAGAGCTCGTGAGAACCATGGTCAGTGGCTCATAGAATGAGACTCATTGAGGTGGAGGAGTTGCGAGGGCGATGAGTGTTCTCGATGCTGGGGAATTCCTGCCACCCCACAAAACAGGCACCTGAGGGGGCCCGGGTGGGGAGGGGGTGGGTGGGCCTGAGACAGAGCTGCGTCCCCATGAAGCCGATCTCACAGACCAAGAAAAACGCACCTGTCTGTGAAGTGTGCTCCATGTTGAAACTGATTTTACAAACGTGTGTGAATTTTAATTTATCTACGGATGAATAAGCTTGTTTTTATTCAGAGAATTCATAAATTAGGTGAAGGAGCTAGACTTGTTTATTTATACCCCCGGCTTGGTCCTGAGAGCCAGCAAATCCTTGAGACCCTACGGGGAGCAACTCCATGCTTCTCACCCAGGGGCAGACGGCTGGCGACCGCTGAAGGCGTTTCTTTGGTTGTCATCAGTTGGGGGTTCTACTGGGATCCGGCGGGCAGAGGTGGGGAGACAGCCTCACGCCCCACAGTGCCCAGGACGGCCCCACGGTGAGGAATCATGTGGCTCAAGCTGTTGGTAGTGCTTCTGTCGAGAAACCCTGGTTTAGACTCTAGAACTCTCCTTAACGAGGTGTGGGAACCTGTGCTGGTGTGTGAATCAGCTCACCGGGAGCATTAGTCGTCCAGTAGCAGAAGGACCCAGAAGGAGGTAGGCATACCGCTGGGAAGAAGATCGGCTGGGAGAGTTATACTTAATTATATGCCTTTAACCTGATTTAACATTTCGAGTAAGACCCTGTGTTTGAAGCACCCCAGGAGTCGTGAATTGGGCTCTTCCCTCCAGAGTGCACGTGAAGCTGGTCCTTGCTGTCCTCTTCCCTGGGACCGCACAGGCCACGGGCCTCTGTCTGTCTCCTTCCCTGGCCGGTAGGTCCTGTGTGGTGAGGCTTTGTCTGCCTCTCCTCCCCCAGCCTGCGCCGGGCCCCAGGCCATGCTCCTTCCCTCTGCGTCCTTCGGCCTTCCCCCGAGGGCCCAACTCCATCCTGCATGGCTGGTCCTGGAATTCACCATCTCTGCCTCTGCCCGTGTTGGTCACACTCCTGCTCCTGAGTCAGGGGTGACGTAGACAAGAGGGAAGGCAGAGCGGGGCAGGGCCTGGAGATGCCGTGTCCCTGCCCCGTGCGGACAGCATGGGCCGCCACCTGAGGGCCCGTGGAAGCGGCTGAAGCGCCAGCAGAGTCATTTCCTCCTGTGCCCCTGTCCGCTGTCCTCCTGTCCGCTCTGTCCTCCTGTCCGCGGGCTTGCACGCTGATGCAGCCACTCCGTTAAATGTCAGAGCTCAGGTTGAAGAAGGAAGCATTTGGAGAAAGCCGGATCTTGAATCGTAGTTACTTCCTAGTTTTTAAGGAGACGGGAGGTTTTGGGGGAGCCTGCAGTGCCCAGGTTGAGGACAGCTCTGCGGGCCACCGGGGCTCGCACCTGCCGGCCTGCTTGACGCCTCTGTCCCTCGCCCCCTGGGGGTCACCACGCCGCAGGGCTCCGGCGCTGCCCCGAGCTGAGAAAATAAAGGAAGAGATTCTAATTTTTTTAAGGCTGATGGTAGTTCGTTTTAAAACTTGGCCCGCATTTTGCAAGCATTCAAGTGAAAAAGGTAAAATATGAGTGATTGTTAACGGCCGCTCGTAGAGCGGCTGGCGGTCGAACACAACTATTAAAAAGTACCATCTGTCTCGGAAGCCATTCACCACCTGTTCTTTTGCTTCCAGAACTACTGAATGGTTTAAATTTCGCTTTTTGTCCTGCCACCGAACAGCTGGGAAGTGACTCCTCTCGTTTCTATCGGGAGGGAGCATCCAGGCCCCATCACAAGCCGGGGAAGCCCCCACGCCGGGGCCTGCCACGAGGCCCTCCAAGCCTGCCAGCACGGGTTCGCCGCAGTAAGCTGGCCGCGGGGGAGGAAGGCTTTCTCTTTCCATCCAGGAATTGCTTCCTCTTCCACTGTAATCAAAATGTCATCAGGCATATCCACACTGTAGAGATTTCAGAGACAAAAATGATCCTAACAGGGAAATCCCTGACGCTCCGAAGTGTCTGGCTTCCGTGGGGAAGGCACAGGAGTCCCTAACACGGGGGTGGAGCTGCTTTTCCCAGAAGAAGTACTGGGTTTACACAGACAGAAGGGCTCTTTTTACCGTGAACTCCAGTGAAGGGCCACGCTGCCGGTCATCGGGTCGGCCTCACTACCTGGAGATGAGTGCAGGTCTCCCGAAATGGAGACCCCAAAGCGGGGACCCAGAGGGGCTGCTGGGATCGGCTCCTGCTGAGGGTCCTCCCTGAGGGCGAGCGCACCTGCTGTCGAGCGTGCCTCTAGGGAAGGCCCCCTTGGACCATCTCCCCGCTGGCCTGCTCCCTTCCTGCTGCCCACTGGCCTTCACTCTCCTGATACCCGCCCCCAAGTCTGCCTTCCCCATCCAGGCCAGCACCGCCGGCAGACTCTGGCTGCTGCATGCCATCTCTCTGCTCCCACCGTGCCTTTTCAAATAACACGCCTTCCACATGGGGCATGTGGGTCACTGCTGGGGCTGTTCTCAGGGCTCTGGGAGCAACCCCAGGCTTCTACCCAGAGTCCCTGGGACCCACAGTGTATGCCCCAGCCTGTGCTTCAGCTGCTGCTTGCCCCAAGGCCTTTGCACGGCCTGCTGCCTCTGTCTTCAGCTCTTCACCCAGCGCTGCACAGGCGGGTTATTCCTCCATCATTCGGGTCTCGGCTCTGAGACCCAGGTTTCCCTCTGGAGTAAACCCCATCTCACCGGCTTACTGACTTGCAGCCTTGCTCACTGTCCAGAATCCTCCTCGCTGTCTGTTTCAGGCTTAGTGTGTCTCCACCCTCTCAATCCTGAACGTTAGCTCCAGGAGAGCGACAGCTTTCTGGGTCTCACTCACCCCGAGTCTAGTTCTGAGGCTGGCGCACGGGGCACAGCTATCTCCCAGCCTCTCTCTGCTGAGTGGGGCCCAGCTAGGGCCAGCGGTGTTATTTAGGAGAAGTGATGGGATGCTCTGAAGGTGTGCATCTCTCACCCCACCACACCCGGCCAAAGCCACAGGTTCGCAGCACAGAGAGCCTTCTGCCTGCCTCAGACTTTCTCAGTGGAGTTCGGGACCCAGAAATGGCTCCTGACGTTGCTCATCAGCTCAGCATTGATGGCGAGGGACTTCTCAGGATTGGTCATGCCCGAAAGCTGCATTCTTGCAAGACTGGAATTTCCTAGTACCCCAGACTTTCACCCTGAAAAGGCTCTGGGACCCCATGCAACCGAGCCCATTCCTTAAAGCCGGGAGCCAGGATGGGAGGCTAGGGAGGTCCCCCTTACCTCTGTGCTGGGCCTCAGAAGGGCGGAGTCAGCTGGGACCCAGCCCCCTGTCCAAGAGCTTGGTGGGTCTTTCTAGTGCCCCTCCCATCCTCTGCCCTGCTCTCCCAGCAGCCAGTCACACTCAGGGACAGAGCCGTTGTGCTAAAATCAGTGATCAGGACTCGGGAGGTGGGGCCACTGGCACCGAGGGGACATTGACCATATTCACCCGCGTGGCTGGGTTCCCCTGCTCCAAGGGCCTTCATCTAGAGTCTGTGGCCAGCCCCAGCAGAGGAGGGTGGAAAGCTCACACATAGCACGGCACACCGTAGGAACCCCATGGCAGGCCTGGTGACCTCCTAGGGGCCATCGTTATGAGAGAGCCTGGAAAGGCCGTGAGGAGCTCAGGCTGGTCTGAGACACAGCAGTGAGACAGGAGCCACGTGGTGGTGATGGCTTTGACGGAAAACATGCTCCAAGGAGGCTTGGTTGCTATAGCCACAGGCCCGAGCATTGTCTTAGAGTTCTCGCTGGGACTGGAGCACCCTGGTCCTTCCCGGCATGGGCTGTTCACTCCTGCTGTGCTGGATTTCAGCACCGTGGGGAAGAGCACCCGTGGCCGGTGGCCGGTGGCCAGCATTGAGGCCGCGGAAAGGGACCCTGATGTGCACTCGCTGGAGGCAGCTGGTCTGGGGCACACTCAGTAGGATTTCTGAGCTGAGCCGCTTTGGTCTGAAGTCTCAAATAGACCTCTTTGGTGAGGCTACCGAATGATCCAGGCCACACAAACATTGCGGGTAAAATGCAGGTGCATGTAAGTCTAATTTCTTGTAGGGATTCGGAAAGTGCCAGGAGAACAGCATTCAGTAAGATGGAGAGACGACACTTTACTGCCTATGCCCTTCTTTATAGGTCACATTTCTGACAATATGGCATATGCATCTCCCCTGATTCAACCCTAATAACAGCTTTCCCAGCAGCCAGATTTCTGGCACAAAGTGGAAACTAAGGCGTGCAGAGGATGGAAGCCCTCTGGGCATGCAGGCGGACAGCTGTTGCAAAGTGCATGGTTTCTCCTGGCTCTGGAGGCAGCCGGGCAGAACTTGGGTGGGACCGGAAGAGAGCGGAGGGGTGGTCAAGACCCTGAGCTGTCCTGGGTGTCCTCTGACTGAGGGATTGTGGTCACTGGAGCAGCAGAGGGTGGAAGGACAAGGTCGCCTGGAGGTGAGATGGACACAAGATGGGAGGAAGGGCAGGCGAGGGGAGAATGGGATAGAAAAATCAAGGTTTGCTGTCAGTGTGGATGGGCAGGCCCCAACACTGGACTTGGGGGCCAGGACAGAGGGTGGTTGGGGACCCAGGCCAAGGTGCAGAGGGCTGAGGGTGTGTCAGTGCAGAAGGTGGGAGATCCCACGAGGGGGAAGGCTGCTGTGCATGTCCTCCTGGAATTCTCGGGGACCCTATGCTCCCTCACACGGACCCACAGACCGTCAGCACACAGGGGTTGTAACACACTGGAGAATTCGGCCCGTCCTTAGCTCTCCAAGGCCTGAGCAACCAGGGAGGGGTGCTCACGTTGACCCTGAGATGCCGCAGCCAGGGAGGCCGTGCAGGGATGGGGCAGTCTGCACGCTCAGCACAGTCCTCAGTCACAAGAAAAGAAGTGGGTGCTGGGGAAGCCATTCAGCAGAACGACAGGAGCTGTTGAAATGCTGGGTCAGTAGTTGAAGTTTTATAAATGTCAGCGATGAAGAGGATGTGCTCTCTCTGTGTCTCTACACCCACAAGTGAGCCAACTGCTCATTTCCCTACAAAGGCAGCTGGATGCCTGGCGGCTCCCTTGTCTGAGAGGAGAGGTCCAGGAGCTGCCTTGGAGCCGGCCACCAGCAAGTGTGCGCTCACTGTTCTCCTGCTTCCCTGGAAGGGTTTCGGGACAGCTGTGCTCAGACAGGGTCCTGAAGAGCGTCCACAGCCGTCTCCCGGGGGTGCGGTCCTCACGACTCCGGCGCGCTGGCCGTCTGTCCATCTGGAGGGAAGGGCAGTCGTGTGTGCTGAGCATTCCTCTGGGGCCAGTGTTCCCGCTGGGTATTTATCGGCCATAAAAACAGTCAGAACCTGACCACTGTTTCATCCCGTGGTGCTCTCCCTCCTGCCCCTGTCGTGGATTGCTGCTGCCCCACACCCCTGGGTTCTGTCCTCAGACAGTCCGTCCAAACGAGGAGCGGGCTAGCTGGCTTTTGTCACCCAGTTGGTTAGGGAACCCTCACAAGCTGGGGGCACAGAACACTGACTTCCCAAGGCCACGTGGGCCCACATGGTGCCGGCAGGGGTGGTGGGGAAGCCCAATGTGACAGCCTGACCTTGAGCTTAGCGCTCAGCCCATCAGCTCGTCTCACTGAGTCCAGCAAGGTCAGAGTGGGAGTGGGAAAAACCTCCACAGCCTGGGCCCCGTGCCGTGGACCGTGGCTCGGCTGGGCCCCGTGCCGTGGACCGTGGCTCGGCTGGGCCCCGTGCCGTGGACCGTGGCTCGGCTGGGCCCCGTGCCATGGACCGTGGCTCGGCTGGGCCCTGTGCCATGGACCGTGGCTCGGCTGGGCCCCGTGCCGTGTACCGTGGCTCGGCTGACCGTGGCTCGGCTGGGACGCGTGCCGTGGACCGTGGCTCGGCTGGGACGCGTGCCGTGGACCGTGGCTCAGCTGGGACGCGTGCCGTGGACCGTGGCTCGGCTGGGACGCGTTCTGCTGCAAGAGCCACTCGTGCTCCCGGGAGCTCACCCCTCCTCCCAACCCTCGCCCTTTCCCTGCCCCGTGTTACTTCAGGTGCGTGAGAGTGTAAGGCTGGTGGCCACCTCAGGTCCCAGGCTCTCCCAGCATCGTGTCCCCATGTGACAGGGCCTGTCCAGGGATGGGCTGCAGGACCACCCTCATGAGAAAGGGGGACCCTCAGAAAGGAGCAGGTGCCTGACATCTAACTGCTGTGCTTTCCACCTGTGCCCCTTTCTGTGGCCTTTCCTTTCCCCTCCGTTCACACCCACCCCCATATCTGGAAGTCCAGTGGATCACTGACCTTGTCCGTGGCACCTGCTGTGACCCCTCCCAACCGCCAGCCTCATCCTGTGCTTGCCTAACCTGCCCCTCACCTGGCCGAGGCTCGTTGACCAGTGTGCTTCATCTCCCCGTGGGGACTGCTCGGCGCTCAGCACGGCTCCTGGGTGCACAGCCGTGGCTTGGAGGATTTCCCAGGTCGGGGACTCTACCTGCAGCTAGTCTGGCTCCTGAAAATTATCCCGTGTCCTGAGATAGCCCCTCCCTCATTTATGCAGCATGTCCAGAACGTGGTCCTTTCCTCTTATCTGCCTGTGAAGATGGTCTTTCTGACCTAAGGAGGAAACAGCCCAGGTCCTCAGGGCCCATTTCTTCCTACAGGCGACTTCGGTGTCTCCGGTCTGCTCAGTTCCCTGAGAGCCATGTGCACCGGCACTGCCTCGCTCAGGGAATTGCACGAGCTCGTGGCTCCTTCCCAGTCCCACAGGTGTCGTCAGAAAGGGTCTCTGTGCTGTCCACTGGATGGACATTGGTGATGCTCCCGTGCCATCCAGCCTAACACAGAGTCCAGAAGGACTGACCTTCCACATGCTGGGAAGCGGCCCTGTAACCCCGTGTGCTAAATGTGGGCTGGGGAGGACCCGGGCGGCCAAGCACAAGGTGGAAATGCCCTCCCACTCCAAGGGGTCGAAAAGGCGACCGTGCGTGTGGAGCTGGGAGGGCAGAGCCTCAGAGCCAGGGAGGCCCGCCTCCGGGAGGCACAGAGGGGCCCACTGCTTCTGATGGAGGAAGGGGCTCATCTGTGGGAGGGGCTGACCGCACGGTCCAGATGCCACCCAGCCCTGCCTGCTCAGCCCAGCCTGAGAAGGCTTTCTGTCTCTTGTATGGCCAGGGCAGCTGTCAGCACTGGCGAGACAAGCACGGGGTCTCCCCCTGGTCTGCTCTGCACGCTCAGGCGGCCCCACGGTCCCCTTCGGAAGCTGGGGGCTCCTGCTGGCCCAGCCCCCTGGACCCCAGTGGTGCCGGATCGAAGACCTCCCTGGTCTATGCTCAGAACCATCTCCCATGGACAACTTCTAGACTTTTTTCCTCTTGGCTCATGAGTGAAGCTGACGCGCAGAGTTTTTTCTGAGTTAAAACCCACAGAATGTAAAGTGAAGCGTGGCTCTTTGGACGGTCACCCACCAAGTGCCGGGTCACCGATGCCACCTTCCAGCTTCGGACATCTTCATCTCCCCCAACATCCGGACTTGTGGACCGGCCCCTCCTCCCACTGCCGCCCCTGGCCGTCCTGGCCAGCGTCTGAGCTGCTGCCCTTACGGGCCCCCTGTCCCGAAGGTTCCGTGTGCGTAGACGTGCGGGGCCCTGTGCGATGGCGCGTCCTGGCTCAGGGTGTCTCTCCTCATTCCGGAAGCATCTGGGGCAGGAACGGTTTGTTTCCTGGAGGATTGGCAGAACTCTCCCGTGGGTCTGTTCGGCTCTGCGTTTTTTTCTTTGTTGGAGGAGTTTTTAGTAATAATATTTTTTTCTATTCACATGACTATTTAAGTTTTCTTTATTTTCCTGAGTCACTTTGGGCCCATTTCTCCTTCTCTGGCATTTGTCTTTTGCTTCTGAACTTCCAGATTCACGCAGTGAAGGTCTTCCTAGGGTTCTCGTGAATTCTGAGTTTCTGTCGTGCCCGCATAGCTGTGCTCTGGAAGGGTTTTGTGGTAGAATGACGGTTACCTTCTGCGTGCCCCGGCTGCCGGCCGTGTGCGGTCAGGGCACCGAGACGCACGCTGTCCCCGTTGAGCCCATGAAGACACACACGTCAGCACCTCCCCCTGCAGCCCATCCTCCCCTTTGCCTCTGCCCAGCTCTGGCTCTGATCCCAGTCCCAGCAGGAAGGGCACCCACAGGGCTAGAACAGCTCTGGGCACAGCGGGCATCTTCTGTCCCTTCACACCGTGGCAGAGTTCCGGTGACAGTGGCCTCCAGTTTAGGTGTTGGTGAACCAAAGACATCTTTTTTGGCTGTTGTTTTCCTCTTCACTATATCTTTCCTAGATTTCCCCAATTATTAAAGTGATTAACGCTCACTTGGAAAATAATCGAGGAGTGTGGTAAGTGAGATATTAAAGTTGTCCATAATCCCTTGGCCTCTGTCACGTGTTGAGACATTTCTTGTCGATAGAAACAGTGGTGAGCCTGAGGGATTAGCCCGTGTGCAGGGCTGTGGCTGTGCCCAGCACCCGCCATTCCCTCCCACTTTGCCACCGGGCATGCCGCAGCTGCTGGAGGAAACCCAGGCAGACAGCCAGGGCTGCTGGTGCTCAGTGGGCAGCCTCTCAGGGGATCCTTTGGGGGCCGGGTGGGCTCCGCTGGCTTGCTGTTGGGCAGGATGTGCTCACTGTGTCTTCTGTCGGCTCGGCGGGGGCCGCACTCCAGCCCACTCACCCTCGAGGTCAGGCACGTCCTAAACTGTGCTGCTTTGATCTCTCGGGGCAGCCGTGCCAGCCCTGGAGCGGGGCTTGGGTGCGGCGTCGGTGATGGCTGCTGGGCAGGTGCAGGCTGCTTTCTGCGAGGGCAGCTCTCCCCACAGGGTAAACGCCAGGGTCTGGGTCATTCCAGGAGCAGGGGCAGAGGACTGTCCCCTGCTCCTAGGTTCTTCAGCACCGGCAGACAGCTCGTGTGTTCCTGGACTGCTTTGGAAGGGCAGGAGGACACGGCTCACGGGGCCCCTCTAAACCTTCCCTCAGTGTGCATGAGCATGCAGGTGCTGCCCGGCCACCGTGAGGGTCAGTGAGCGAGCATGACTCAGTGTGCTGAAGTTTCCACTGGGGACTTATGTGGCTTGGTCATTGACACAGGTTGAAGGATACTTACGGAGAGAGGATCGATGGTGTAGAAGAGGGAGGCCATGCTGTGGTTGATGGCTGGCAGGCGGGCAGCAGGGACGATTATTAGACTTTCCTGGTCACTGAGGATGTGCCTCACTCCTGAAGGGCACCTGGAGGGCACCTGGAGGGCATCTGGAGGCTTCGTTAAGAAGCTTGTGGTCGAACAGCGAGGGGCTTGAACTTACCACTCAAGCCATCCAGCCTGAGTTGATTGCGGGATGTAGCCATCGTTGTCCTCGTGTTGTGGAATTGGCCAGTTTGGTGAAGACTCATTGGGACTGCTGAAAATACACACACAAGGGAAAGACCCTGGTGAATAAGTAAGCGGAGCCTCAGAAGAGACCTTTCTCCCAGGAAGACACACGGGTGGCTGAGAAGCACATGAAAAGATGCCCAGTACTGTGAAGCCATCAGGGAATGGGAATCCCAGCCACTGCGGATGCACTTGGCGCCCACCGGCTGGCAAGAAGGAAAGGGACGGGGGGTGACCCGTGCCGGCGGGGATGTGAAGGGGCTGGACCCCCTTATGGGCTGGTGAGCGCAGAACAGGGGAAGATGGCCTGGCAGGGCCTCGGATGCTCCAACAGACCACAGGCTCCATGGCTTCCCTTCTAGAATGTTCTCAAGAGAGGAAGACTTCTGTCCACACGAAAGCATGTGTGCCAGTGTTCGTAGCAGCGTCACTGATGAGGGTCGAAGAGTGGACACCACCGGATGTCCAGGAAGTGCTGACACCTGCTGCAACACGGAGGGACCTCGGACACGTGATGCTGGGTGCGCCAAGCCCATCCCAGAACCACACAGCGGACCCCTTTGTACAAAACGTCCAGAACCAGCCAATCTGCTAAGACCGAAAGGAGAACCTTAGAGGCTGCGAAGGGTAGAGGGCAGGGTGGGAGGTCGGGGAGAAGGGACGTGGTTGCTAATGGGCACAGCGTCTCTTCCGGGGTGACAGTGTGCCCTGCTGATTGTGGTGATGGCTTCGACCCTCCCAGGCTATCACCACCAGCTCTGTTCAGGGGGTGAATTCTGTCTTAAGAAAGCCGTTACCCGGGACGTCCGGGTGGCTCAGTTGGTTGAGCGGCTGCCTTCGGCTCAGGTCATGATCCCAGCGTCCTGGGATCGAGTCCCACATCGGGCTCCTTGCTCGGCGGGGAGCCTGCTTCTCCCTCTGCCTCTGCCTGCTGCTCTGTCTGCCTGTGCTCGCTCTCTCTCTCTCTCTCTGACAAAAAAAAAAAAAAAG